>CAUYTI010128423.1:0-15992 GCA_963575145.1 Galago senegalensis
GAAAGATGTTTGGAGAACACTTAGAGAACTAAAAATAGACCTGCCATTTGATCCTGCAATTCCTCTACTAGGTATATATCCAGAAGACCAAAAATCACATTACAAGAAAGATATTTGTACCAGAATGTTTATTACAGCCCAATTCATAATTGCTAAATCATGGAAGAAGCCCAAGTGCCCACTGATCCACAAATGGATCAATAAATTGTGGTATATGTATATCATGGAATATTATGCAGCCTTAAAGAAAGATGGAGACTTTACCTCCTTCATGTTTATATGCATGGAGCTGGAACATATTCTTCTTAGCAAAGTATCTCAGGAATGGAAGTAAAAGTATCCAATGTATTCAGCCCTACTATGAAAATAGTTCATAGCTTTCATACGAAAGCTATAGCCCAAGAATATGGGGACTGGGGAGGGGGAGGGAAGGCGTGGGGGAAGGATGGGTAGTAGGAGGGTGATTGTTGGGACCACATCTATGGTCCATCTTACAAGGGTACATGTGAATCTTTCTAAATGCAGAATAGAAATATCTTAACACAAACTAAAAAAAAAAAAAAAAAAGAAGTTGTTCAATCTGAAAATCCTTAAGAAAACTTCCAGACAAAAGTTAATTTTGTGACTTTAATAACTGTTCAATACTATATGGCTTTAGATTTACAGAACAAACTGAAGGAGGCCTATATTGTTAATGAACAGCCTTGCTGCATAGATATAAATAAGCCAGTCAAATAAGATAACATTTTGTGATGGAGACTAATCTGAGATTATGATGATCATGAGACAGATATATGTATCGAGAAAAAATGTAAGACTCTGAAATGGACAAAGTGATTAGTGTCTAGCACACCCTTTGGGTTATCTGTGCCTTTTATAGTCTTTTAAAATTTTTATGGCTATAGTGCAACTGACAGCAAAGCAAATTATTCTCAGCAAAAATGAAGTTTTCCATTTCCCTCAAATGTAGTTGATTACTGCCTTATGGATATTGACTAGTCTTACATCTATTTGTAAATTAATTTTAGTGTTCCCAATAACCTACTACATACACAAGTGTTCTTTTAATTCTCCTTTGAACTAGCTGTAACATCTTACTGGTTCCCCATTGGTTATTAAAGAGCTTAATAAAATTGCTGAACTGGTTATACTACTCTAAAATAACGAAACCTATGCATTTAAAGGCAAAAGGGGAAAAACAGCATAATTAAATGAAAGAGTAAAAAAGGAGATAAATTATCTAAGAAAAAGTATGTAAAATTTGAGGATATTCTGGGTGAATATCCCATGCAAAGTTAAAACCACACACAAGTCTGTACTCTAAACTACAAACAACTGAACTGTTTAAATAATACAAAAGTATATTAATTGTGCTCATATGCCTCGATCTTTTCTCAAGGGCAAACCAACACTTCTGAAAAACACTCTCTTTTTGGCTTATTCTCCAAATAAACTTTATTCCACAGGTTCAAATATAAAAAAAACTTAAGCTGACTATACTAGAACAATGTTCTAACTTTAGCAAAACCACATGGTGTTAACCTCTTCTGCATTTGGAGCTTCAATTTATACTGGGCAAACTGCTTGACCTGTGTTTCCGTTTTCTCATTCCTAAAATGGGGAAAACACTGAAACCTACCTCATATGGTTATTTTGATAATTAAATGAGTTAACATACATAAAATGAGTATAACAATATGTGGTTCACAGATATTATGTTATTTTTATGTTACTTTAGAATACATTATGAAACATTTGATGAAGCTGAACCATAAAATTTATTAAACTCAATTATTTGATTTTTTAAAGGTTTTTAAAAATAAAATTCAGAAAAAACTGAAGATTAGAAACCTTTAAATGCTTTCTAAATCACCTATCTTTCACTTTTTCCCTTTTGCTCCTTATTGGAAATGAGCAGATCTGCTGCTCTCTCATTCCTCTATCTCAACATGGACATTCAGCTGAAACAGAATTACTCAATTGGGGAGTGGGAATGGACTGGGGAAAGTAAACAGACCTAGCCTGTGAAGCAACAGGAAAGTATTAAAATGACTATATTCAATAATTTTATTTGTAGTCTCAAAATAAGGCCATGCCAATTAAAAAAATGACTTTAAAAATGAAAATTGTTGGCTCGGCGCCTGTGGCTCAAACGGCCAAAGCGCCAGCCACAATCCCCTAAGGTGGAGGGTTTGAATCCAGCCCAGGCCTGCCAAACAACAATGATGGTTGCAACCAAAAAATAGCCGGGCATTGTGGTGGGCACCTGTGGTCCCAGCTACTTGGGAGGCTGAGGCAGGAGACTCACTTGAACCCAGGAGTTGGAGGTTGCTGTGAGCTATGATGCCACAGACTCTACCCAGGGGGATAGCTTGAGGCTCTGTCTCAAAAAAAAAAAGAAAATTGTTTTTCTGAGGGTTGAGGGAAAGAAAACAACTACTTCTCATAGATATTATGAAGGAGCAGAACTAGACCTTAAATCTCTTCCAACACTAAAATTCTTTGAATCTATGAATAGGGGAAACTTTAAGAAGCAAGACTTAGGAACCAGAAACACAAAAACAAGAATCTGCTTTTGATAAAGTAATAGCCTGATATAAAGATATGTCACTGCCTTTCTAATTTTCTAAAACAAAAACTATATATTCTTGTGCTAGAATAGTTAAACTATGTCTCAAATTCTTCCTATTTTCAACCTTTATGGAAGAAAAATGACTATATTTTTATATAATTTATACAACAAATTGAATCAGAAAATCTTTTACAAAAGAGATTTAGACGAAGAGAAAACAATTAAGACAAACATCAAAAGTCATGCCAAACAACTGTAGTAATTTTTTAAATGTTATTTAAAAAGTTCCACATCATGTCACAAAAATATTATAGCAATGTAAAATACCTATGTTTCGTAGAATTTCGACAAGTTTTTCCCTTTTTGAGTATTGGCCAACTTGGAGAACGCTCTGCTGAACATCTCTACATGCTCCGCCCACTTGTCCAACAGCAACAAACAAATAATTCGTCTTTAAAAATTCCCCAGCCAACCTTCAAAGACAAAAAATTATTCCTTGATTTATCCTCCTCCATTAAGACTCATAATGTTCACTGAATTCTTACGAGGATCACATCTATATTAATTAGAAAGCAGATGATAACAGTTATAATAAGGTGCTTACTTACATTATCAGTATAAAATGTTAAGATTTGTAAAATACATAACTATTAGTGAATAGTTTGTGTCAAATTACTATGCATGTTAAAACTACGATTATAAACCAAAATTAAAAGTATGAACTAAATAACTATCAATAGCAAGAAGTGGGAATTTTTTATTAACAGCTGAAATTAAGTCTAAGGCACAAATTCTGTTCATCATTGTTTTTAATGTATGTTATAAGTTATTTCCTGAAAATACTACTTGTTAAATTACTCTGCTTCAAATGATTTAAAGCAAATCATGTCTTAGGTAACAGCATTTCAAGTCACAACATACACAGAAAATAATATCTGCATGGCATAACTGGGTAAGAATCTGAGCTTACCCCATGGGCCTGACAGAGTCAGGCTTGCCCCAAAAGTTGAAGTTAGCAACATCTTGATACACAGTTAACTCACTATCAGCATACAAATGGGAAGTCCTGCTTTACACCCCCCCAAGACATTCCAGAAGTTGTGTATTAGAGAGCTGAGTGAGTTTTTAGGAATACATGTGGAGGCCCAAATCTTCAGTCCTTCTCCTTCCTATGTAGCAGTCCCAAATTTTCTAGTGCAAATTCACCATATTATCTAAAATTTTAATAAACTGCTGCTTCTTTTTCCTTACCTGCTCTCTTACTGTAAAAGAAAAGCTTCTTTTATACCTCTTTCTACAATCAAGCACCTTCTCACTTATGCACAAACTTCTAAATCATCTGAAATTCACCACTATATTTACTAAGTGTCATGTACCAGGCATATGTGTACAAGATGCTGGGAGCATAAAGATGAATATGATGTTGTTTTGTATGTGAGGCCCTCATATCAACTGGGATGTAGTTGTATAAAAAATCATTAAAACAGTTACCATTTACTGAAAACTCACTGTATTCCAAGAAGTGTGCAAAATGTTTTTTATACATAGTTTCTTTCACAAGATGAACTGACAGGTACTGAAGGGAATGATGTCCATTTAGAAGAGACTAGAAGTTTGAAGCCTGATAAGAAGCAGCAAGCAAGAATGTGTAACAGTGACAACTAGGGGAAAGTTATTCTACACAGAAGGAAAAAAGAAGCAAGAACTAATAGTGATGAAGGACAGAATCCAGCTTGCTCCGCCAAGAGGAAATAGCTTTGGTAGACCAGAAATACATGATTCCAGGTAGGAAACCAGCAGATGAAATGGAGATTGTATCTTGTGTTAAAAGGTCTAAAAGTTAGTCTATGGAAACAAGAAGACATAGGAAGATTTTAAACGTCTAAAAAGTTCAGACCTTATTTTGAAATTATCACTAATACAAAAGTGAGACTAGGCAGAGAGACAGGTTAAAAAGCTACTGTCAAAGAGCAGGGGAAAGCTGAAAAGGACTACACTGCAATGGGAAGCAGAGAAGAAACTAACACATTACCAGTATTTTGAAGATTAACTGCCAACGTGAATATTTTTCAAGGCAGAGAATTGAAGGAATATTGAGGGAAATGTCATCATGCTTCAACAAATTTTGACCTTAAAAGACTACAATGCCCTGACCAGAATAAAGAAAACTGGAGAGAGGGAACTGAGGAAAAAGTAGGTTCAATTTTGGACATGAACATGATCACTCACCTGGGAAGAAAAACACTCCCAAAGAGTTAAATCTACAACTCTGGGGGTTCAGAAGAGAGATCTGGAATATGAGGAGTAAGTTTGGGAGAGTTAAAGGTAGACATGAATGTCAAAGGAACAGACACTGCAATGGTTCAGAGAAAAGGACTACAGACAAAATGGGCAACTGGTAACATTTAAGGAAAGACAATGAAGCAAACAATTAAAAAAAAAGAGCAGACAATGAAGAAATTGAGAAGCAGTCAGAAATCACAGAATATAAACAACTCAAGATCAGGGACTTATATTTTGTTTTCCATATATCCCCAGGGCTCATAATCAAATATGGCTCATTAAAGATTCTCAACAAATATTAATGACAGTAGCACATACATATTATTCACTGTGGGTGGCAACATACAAATGATTTCCTATTTCAGGGTAAATCAAAAAGAGTCAGGCATCAGGAATATTACCTACTAATTAGGTAGGTAATTACCTACTTAATATTACCAAACCTGGTCATGGGAATGCAAATATCCCATTTCCAATTTAAGACACAATTCAACTGTTAAGATATGATTATTTTATGCACTAAGGAAAAAAAATCCTGCCAAATGACCCAATGCCTTAGGATTTAGATTTTTTCCCCCAATGAAGAACTCTTTTTAACTTTACACAAAGATTTTTATTATATAGTAAGTAAAACAAATAAATAGCCAACACCACTACTATCCAAGGGCCATGGAACATTTCATACAATTAGCACAGGATTCCACCTAACATTCTGTCAGACCAAGGGACCAACTTTGCAGAAAAGGTGGTGTTGGAATAGGCCCATAACCATGGAATCCACAGATTATATCACATACTGCACCAGTGTCAGAGATTACTGGAACTATTCACAGAAAGAACATTTCAAGGGACAGGTTGGAATCAACTCTTGATGACAGATCATCATCCAAAAGGATGCAATAACTCTTTGAATCAAAAGCTTTACATGGTGCATTAGTCTGAGAACCAAGAGGTGCACACAAGAGTGGCCCACCACTATCATTCTGTTAACCACATGGGAAATCTGTATTCCCATCCTTCCTCCTCCAACTCCAGGTTCTACAGGTTTAGAAGTGTTGGTTTCCAAAAAGAAAACAGTTCTACCAGAGAAAACGTAAGAGTCCTACTGAATTACAGATGCTCCTTGACTTACAATGGAGGCTATATCACAATAAACTCATTGTAAGTAAAAGATACCTTAAACCAAAAATACATGTAATACCCTGAATAAACCCCATTATAAAGCTGAAAAATTATAAAATCCTAAATGGTCCAGATGCCCCTTGACTTACAATAGGGTTATATCCAATAAATTCAGTGTAAAAAACCAAACCATCATTAAGTCCAGGATGATCTGCATGAGCTACCTCTGTTGTATGGGCACATTAGGCTCCCTGTACCAATGAACCAGCTGCCAGGAAAATGAATCACCATTCTTGCAGTGATGCATCATCCTAATCTCTGAATTGATTAAACAACATAGTATACAGCATGATCTTCAAATATCTGTCAACAACTGGTATGTGAATTTTCTTTTTGTTTTGTTCCTTCTTTGCTAAGTCATATGAATTTTCTGCCGAAGTCTTAGTTCTCCTGAATCCTATATATACAGGTTTAAAAAGAAGGTAAAGAAAAATACTTCATTAAGATTTATTAATTTCCTAGCTAGGTATGGATCAATAAACTGTGGTATATGTACAGTATGGAATACTATAAAGAATACATAAAGAAAGATGGAGATTTACGTCGTTCATGTGTACATGGATGGAGCTGGAAAGTGTCCTTCTTCTTCACAGGAATGGAAGAAAATGTATCCAATTTACACAGCCCTATTATGAAATTTATTTATAGCTTTCATATGAAATATAACCTAATAACAGCCTAAGAATATGGGGAGGGGGGAGGGAGAAAGAAGGGGGGAATGGGTGGAGGGAGGATGATTGAAGGGATCATTTCTATGGTTTATCTTACAAGAGTACAGGTGAATCTTTCTAAGAGTAGAATATGAACGTCTCAACACAGTAACTAAGAAAATCACATGAAGGCTATGTTAACCAGTTTGATGAAAATATTTCAAATTGTATATGAAAACACCACACTGTACCCTGGAATTGCATTGATGTACATAGTTATCATTTAATAAAAAAAAAATTAACAGGAACACATGACAACAGGATATGTGAACATGACAGTGAGAAGAAGAAAATACAGCCAACTCCAGGCTGGAAAGTCACTAACCTGATTCTATCCATAAGTAACACCGGTCTTTATATCTTGTGCAGTAACAAGGTATACAAATGGCTCCCACCCCAACTGTGTACTTGGTTATTTAACACTCTCTATTACCAAGTACTTCACTTTAAATACCAGTCAAATTACAAACGTGGGGTCCTTTGCTCATAAGGTTGTGCCTTTTGACCATAAAATGTAACATTATAAGAAATCCCCTTGTATATCATAACTCAAAGTTCTTTTCAATGCTCAGGATCCTTTATCCAACATTCAGAACTTATGAAATTGAAAGAGCAGTCATGAGTGTCTTGATGGTAATAAAACAAGAGCTCGACATCACTATGCAGGCACTGAGAACACTTCAAGCAAAGGTTAACAACCTAGCATCTATTATAATTCACAATCTCTGCATCCTGGACACCCTAACAGCTCAACAAGGAGGAGCTTGTGCTGTTATTGGGGCAAAATATTATTTTAATGTAAATCAATCAAGACAAATAGAGACTTATCTACATCTCTTAAAGAACAAGATAAACATTCTTCATCAAATTAATGAAGCAAAACCATTCTCTTGGATTGACCTCTTCCCATGAATGGGAGACTGGTTTAATGAGGTATGGGGAAATGTGATTAGATCTGTTCTTTTCTACTTATTCATTCTAACTCTAATTTATGTTCTTATATTTCTTCTCAAGCATCTTATTACTGTTACTAACCTGCTGTCTTTCTCCACAGTTACCAACTCAGCTCTTAATGTGTGAAATTTCTAGAGAAGTTCCAGATGAGGGGAATGAAGAAGCTAAGATTTTGCCCCACAATATGATTCCTTGCTATAAAGAGTATTTTGAATTAAAGGCTATTCATAATCAAGGAACTTTATTTTTTAATTTTTTTATTTTTTTGAGACAGAGCCTCAAGCTGTCCCCTTGGGTAGAGTGCTGTGGCATTACAGCTCACAGAAACCTCCAACTCCTGGGCTCAAGCGAGTCTCTTGCCTCCACCTCCCAAGTAGCTGGGACCACAGGCGCCCGCCACAACGCCCGGCTATTTTTTAGTTGCAGCCGTCATTGCTGTTTGGCGGGTCCGAGCTGGGGATTCGAACCCGCTACCTTAGGTGTACGTGGCTGGCGCCCTAGTCGGTTGAGCTATAGGCGCTGAGCCAATCAAGGAACTGTAAACGAAAACTTTCCTCTATCTTAAAGGGCTGCTAGACTCCTTATCACATGCTAGTAGATCTGTGATAACATTATTTAAAACACAATACCTGTCTTTCTCTGTTTCCCCTCCATATGCCCATCCCTCCTTAGAAACTACTTAATACACTTACACTTTCTTTTCTTTTCTTTTGTTTTTTTGGGACAGAGTTTCACTGTGTCACCCTTGGTAGAGTGCCCTAGGGTCACAGCTCACAGAAACCTCAAACTCTTGGCTTAAGTGATCCTCTTGCCTCAGCCTCCCAAGTAGCTGGGACTACAGGTACCTGCCACAATGCCCAGCTATTTTTTGTTGCAGTTGTTTAGGTGGCCCAGGCTGCACTTGAACCCACCCCTCTCAGTGTATGTGGCTGGCTCTGTAACCATTGTGCTACAGGCACCAAGCCTACACGCGTACTTTCCAATTTCTCCCCCTTCCCTTATAAAAAAGCATCTTTAAAAGCCACTATCACTGGGACTTTGGGAAATCATTTTTTTAGTTCCCCCATGCCTACGGTATTTGGAAATAAATATTTCTCTTATTAATTGACCATAACTGTGAGTTGATCTTTTCAGCAAAACAACCTAGGGGAAAAGTCCCTGAGACCCCAACATCTTAAACAATAACTGGCATAATCCATAACCAATAATAAACAACAATCAGCATAATCTGTGACCCAAAACAACATTTTTAATTCACAAGTTTCTCTCCTAAATCAATAGCCCAAAACCACTCAAGATATACTCTAATACATTCAAGCTGAATTTGCAAAACAAAACAAATGGGAGACATGAGGTGAAGTTCATGTAGGAACTAAGCTGGCCAGACCATTCAGATGCCTTTGTTATTACCCATCATTTCAGCCCTAGAAGGACTGACTCCATCTTATTCTCACTACATGTGCTCTCATCTGTGGAATGTTAAAATAAATAGGAGGCGGGGTGGCACCCTTGGCTCAAAGGAGTAGAGTGCCAGCCCCATATACTGGTGGTGGCTGGTTCAAAACCAGCCTGGCCCCAAACTGCAAAATAATAATAATAACAAATAAATAAATAAGAGGCAATGAGGCTGAAATGGCTATAATGTCCTGCATTCTTACCCAAGGAAATAAAAAATTAACTCCCAGTAATGTTTTATAAATTACTACTGTAGGGGCCAAGGGAAAACCTTTCTGTTCATCTTTGAATATTTTCTGAATATCAACTAGCAAAAGGAAGATTAATAAGAGAAAAGACATAGAAATATATTAATGTATGTGTGGAAATCAGAGGGATTACCTCAACTTTCCACTGGGGAACAGAAGCTTAAATAACACTTGTCATCGGAGGGAGAGGAAATGGAGAATCTAAATATTTTTTCTTTTGATATGCAAAAAGTGAGTATTAGGGAGGATGAATGGACTAGAGAGAAAAAATTAGCCTATAAATGATTCTTTGTTGAACTGGAGTGAACCAGAATTAGAGGTATTATATTGAGGGAAAAGACCATTCAGGTACAGTTGTTATTATCCATCTGCAACAGATAAAAAGGTAAAAGGAAGGCAATAGAAGGCAATTACTCTTTAAATGTTTGTTTGTTAGATAAGAAATTTTACAGAATTCATCTCTGTGAAATTGTGGTGAATAAGACTAAGGGGTGCGGTGAATAAGACAAAGTTATAAGGACCTTGATTTTCAGGCTTATTTCTGAGGATTTCCTTTCTTTATCTTTGTTTCTTCTTTGTTTATTTTTTTTTAACAGAGTCTCACTCTGTGCCCTGGAGAGAGTGCCATGGCCTCATAGCTAACAGCAACCTCAAACTCTTGGGTTTAAGTGATCCTTTTGCCTCAGCCTCCCGAGTAGCTAGGACTACAGGTGCCCCCTACAACACATGGCTATTTTTTAGAGATGGGGTCTTGCTCTTGCTCAAGTGAACTCTTGAGCTCAAACAATCCACCCACCTCATCCACCCACAGTGCTAAGTGAAGTAACTCAATTGAGGCAAGAAAGTAAAAGCAGAACTAAAAGAATCTGTCCTAGCCGCCCTATGTAGGCGTCAGCCAAGCCGCAGGCATTTCTGCTGTCTGTATGTTTCTTCCTTGACATACACAGGGCCTAGATTTTAACTAAGTAACTTCCCTGGACTTCGATCGCCTTTGAGGGCAGGTGGTCCAACTGGTCTCAAGGACAAAGGCGAATCTGACCTTCCTCCTTGAGCCTGGGACCTTGAGGATGATGTCATGTCTCTCTGTTTGATGACCCTCACACGCACTCCTGCCCTGAAAAGTGGATAAAAGAAAGGCAAGAGATTGAGTGGGGGGGGGGGGTGTGCTCGGTTTTGGAGACACACTGCTGTTCTGAGTTACCCCCTGGCCAGAATAAACCCGCTTCCTCTAATCAACTGGTGTCTTGAGTCTTCTGTCTGTGTCCATTTCCTGCTACTCAAAAATGAGAAAACAAACACTGCATGTACTCACTTTTAAATTGAAACTTACCTATGAGCACACTTGTGCACAGAGGGAAATAAAACGCAGTGGAAAACGACCTGGGGGAGGGAAAAAGAGGGGGGTAAAAATCTAGTGATCCTTCTGCTTCACCCTCCTGATTAGCTGGAACTACAGGCATGTGCCATCACAGCCAGTTTTTCTATTTTTAGTAAGATGGGGGCTCCAACTTGCTCAGGCTGGTCTCCAACTCTTGAGCTGGAGATATCCTCCCACCACAGCCTCCCACAGTGCCATGATTATAGGCATTGAGAGAGGATACCCAGGAAGGTCTAGGAGAACAGAAATCTTCTCAAGGACATGACAAGGATACACCTGCAAGATCCTCCCCATGTTGACTCAGCTCTTAGGAATTTGTGGACTTCCTGGGACCTGGAAATTTCCACTTCTGTGAAATCCTGTAGGTCTGTGGGGGCTGAAACAGCATTCCCACTTGATTCAAACTGACCAATGAGAAAGCTACCTGTAGGCTGGAACTTTTTGTCTGGGGATAAAAAGAAGACTTTGTGGTGGGCGCCTGTAGTCCCAGCTACTTGGGAGGCTGAGGCAAGAGAATCGCTTAAGCCCAGGAGTTGGAGGTTGCTGTGAGCTGTGTGATGCCAGGGCACTCTACCAAGGGTGATAAAGTGAGACTCTGTCTCTATGAAAAAAAAAAAGGGAGAAGACCAAGCCAGTCAGGGAGCATGGCCATTTTGAATTCTTCTCTGCCTCCCTCCACCAGCTAAAATAAAGCTCTTCCTCTTTGTTTGTTTGTTTGTTTGTTTGGAGACAAGAGTTTCACTATGTCACCCTTGGTAGGGTGCAATGGCGTCACAGCTCACAGCAACCTCAAACTCTTGGGCTTAAGTGATTCTCTTGCCACAGCCTCCTGAGTAGCTGGAACTACAGGTACCTGCCACAACTCCTGGCTATTTTTTTGGTTGCAGTTATTGTTGTTTAGCAGGCCTGGGCCATGCTTGAACCCGCCAACCTCCGTGTATGTGGCAAACGCCCTACTCACTGAGCTATGGGTGCTAAGCCTAGCCCTTCTTCTTATGAACATCTGGTTTGGGTTCTCTATTTTCTCCATTGGGGCCTTGTCTTCCTGAAAAATTTCTGGTCCCCTGACTGGGAAGCAAGACCACCCAAGGAGAGAAAAGGCTCAGATGCACCTGGTTATTGCCTTCAATCTTTTGGACACCCATGAGCGGGCTGGTGATCAGCCTGAACAACATGAACCACTGAGCATGTCAAGGTGGAAGCTTGTCCTCCCTATGTGGATGCCTTCACTGGGCAGAGAAAAGACCCTCTCAGTGGGTCTTTGAAGAACAGAGCACCAGGAGGAACTGATATGCAGGAACTGGCACCTGCAATGGAACACATCTGAGACAAGGCAGGGCTGATCAAGTCCCAACAAATTTGGATGGAAAGGGATCTGGCCAAACCCTGGGCATTAGATCACACACAGGACTGGTGAGAGGTGTATGACAGAGTGTGGGTGTAGTGTTACTGAGACTGACACTGAGGGTGCAGATCTGACTGCCCCTCACAAGGCCTAAGGAAGTGTTGGTTCTGAACCATGATTCAAGAGGACACCTCCTACCTAAGTGGCCATTAGAGTGGGAACTCAAGGCTTCCCAGGTTAAAAAATGGGTTGTAATTGTGTGTGAGTGGTTGGAGACTTATTGAGATGAATATTAATAGGCAGGGCTCTGCTCCCCCTTCACAGGGCAAAATGTTTATGTGACTGGCCTCTATCCATATCCCTGTTTTTGCCCTGTCTGTGATGAGTTTTTGGTTTATCTGAGGGAAGGAAATTGGAAACACACAAGAGAAGCCCACCCCACTGGGAAATACGCTGAAGCAGTTTAAGAAAGTGTTTACAGGAGACTATGTGGTAACTGTGTCTCCAAAGAGATTGTGAACTTCTTGTGATCAGAAATGACTCAAATGCCTTGTTGTTCAGGCAATTGTGGTGTCCTTTGAGATAAAATTAATTTTAAATCTGTTATTAAAGTTCAAATGTTCAAAGACTGTATGACTGCCACCTTGTAATATTTCTAAGTTTGTTGATTTGACTGTGAGCTAAGGTTCTTGATTTTAAGCCTCTGAATTCTGACATCTAGAGAGGTGGCTGTGGTAAGGCCAAAGGCAAGTTCCCTGTACTTAGGCCAGCAGCTGCAGAGCATAATCTAGCTCACATGGCCCTTTCTTCTTCCCTGCTCCCACTTTGCCCCTTGGCTATTCTGAGAGAAACTGGATGTTCTGGTTTCCTGTTTTTTGTCTTGAGCTCAGGTCCTGTCCTTTGCAGCCATCTTTGATACCACATGGTCATGTGAGACTTAGCAGGACAATGAAAAGACATAAGAAATGATGCCTATGTTGTGGTTTTGTTACCAGAATTTCTGTCTTCAGTGAGTTCTTGGTTTTGGGGATTCAAGAAATGAGCCCATGGGTCATAGATCAGTGACAAAATGGGATTTTGTTGGACAGAAGGGCATGAAGAGGAAGTGGAGTGTGCCAGAGCTTCCAGCAGGGGGAGGAGACCCAAATAGGAGGTCTCCAGCATGTGTCCTTTGTCTAGGGGCAAATATTGCTCTGAGGGGAAATTTTGGCCAAGACCTGGTAAGTGGAAAAACCCCTACAAGATAAATGAGTGTTTTAACAAATGAATGAATGCAGTCCCTCCCCTGGTGCAAGGTTATTAGGTCTTTGCACTTTTTGTCTCAGGGAAAGGATTAGAGTGTGTATGCCCTGCTCAGGGTGGAACCACCCAAACTGTTTCAGGCTTCTTTGTTCATGACCTTGCTAGAGCCCAGAGGGCGTGGCCTAGAAAGATCAGCCTGTTTGTGCCTACAGAATGGGGGGAGGTGTCCCTGTCCAGCCCTGAATGGGGAATCCTGTAACAGTTTCAGAACAGTTTTTGATAACTTAAAACCATAAAGTCATGTTATATCATAAAATGTCTCTCAGTTTTAAAATGTAATAATTTGTTTGTTTAGATTATTTGGGAAGCTGAGTCTTTGTCAAAGAATAAGATTCTTGCCTTTTGGACCTTTGAATTATCAGTTTAGCCAAGTAAATAATTAACTTCGTAGTAAACTGTGCTCCTGTTTTGTGAAAATTGGTTTTTTGAGAGTAAGAAAAATTAGACAGGCAGCACCCATAGCTCAGTGGGTAGGGCACTGGCCACATATACCATGTTGTGGCAGGTGCCTGTGGCAAGAGGATGGCTTGAGCCCAAGAGTTTGAGGTTGCTTTGAGCTATGACACAACAGCACTCTACTAGGGACAACAAAGAGAGACTCTGTCTCAAAAAATAAAAACAAAAAATAGAATGGAAAAGCAAATATCAAATGTACTCAATTCTAATATGAGGCAAGTGGATGGACTTATTAATATATGCCCACATAAGAGAAAAACTCAATTCAATTCAAGTTGAGGGAGAAAGAAGAAGTAAGGAGGGGGAGAAGGGAAAGGGATGAATGTGGTCCCACTTAATGGGCATGATGTAAAGGTATATGGCACACCTCTTGGAGGAGAGACACAACCACAATATGGATTCTTCCTAACCAATGCAAATGTAACTGTTATGATCCACACAGCAGAGAAAAATTTGGACCCCACTTCAGATGTAATTGATTGATAAGAATTTATTAGGAATGTAATATACCTGCAGGTGCATCTACATGGGACTGTTGTGGTGGGCCAACAAGCAGCCACGAATGGCATATTTGAAGGGTTTATATACTGTAATCTTTGCTGAAGCAAGCACAGCTCAGCAACTCAGGGGTCACAGGGTAAAAGTACATGCACTAGTTCATAAAGCGTTACACAACTCAGGGTGGGAATACATGCTGATTTAGCTCATAGAAGTAAATCACATTGGGGGTTACAAAGTTCACAATGGGGGGACAAATTACCTCATAAATTACATTAACTCACAGATCACAAGATGAGAGTCACACTTAGTTCACGGGGCACAAACTGGAGGTACATAATTCAACACAAATTGAGAAAGTTTCCAAAGAACTCAGGACTTTCCATCAAGGGCTCAACCCCTCCCTGCATACTTCCTTAATTTCAGACTGCTGCTCCACCCTTGAGATGGCTAGGACTAAAAGGCTTAGGAGAGGTTTCCTTTTCTAGGGTAGGGGGCTTGTTCCCCATTGGTCTTAGGGAAAAGGGCAGGGGGCTTGTTCCCCACTGGCCTTAGGGGGAATCAAGGGGTCTGGGTTTTCACATAACAATTGTTACCTAATTGTTTGTATGCTCACTTTAATCTGAAAAAAAAAAAAAGAAAAAGGAATTGCAAAAGGGACTAGCCTGTGGGGTACAGCGGCTCATGCCTATAATCCTAGCACTCTGGAAGGCTGAGGTGAATGGATTGCTTGAGCTAACAGGTTCAAGATCAGCCTGTGCAAAAATTGAGACCCCATGTCTACTAAAAATAGAAAATACTGGCTCCATGCTCTAGCTCAGTAAGTAAGGTGCCAGCCACATACACCAAGGCTGGCAGGTTTGAGCCCAGCCTACGCTTGCTAAACAACAATGACGACTGCAAACACAAACTAGCCAGGCATGGTGGAGGGTGCCTATAGTCCCAGCTACTTGGAAGGCTGAGGCAAGAGAATCACTTAAGCCCAAGAGTTGGAGGTTGTTGTGAGCTGTGACACCACGGCACTCTACAAGGGGGACTCTACCAACTGGGGCATAGTGAGACTCTGTCTCATGAAAAAGAAAAGAAAAGAAAAGAGGAGAGGAGAGGAGAGGAAAGGAAAGGAAAGGAAAGTAAAAGAAAGGAAAGGAAAGGAAAGGAAAGGAAAGGAAAGGAAAGGAAAGGAAAGGAAAGGGAAAGGAAAGGAAAAAGAAAAAAAACAAGGCAAGAGAATTGCTTAAGCCCATGAGTTGGAGGTTGCTAGGAGTTATGATGATATCATGGTACTTAACACTGTGACAAAAAGGAAAGGAAGGAAGGAAGGAAGAAAGGAAGGAAGAAAGGAAGGAAGGAAGAAAGGAAGGAAGGAAGGAAGGAAGGAAGGAAGGACATAAAGGAAAGAAAGAAACGAAAGGGAGGAACTAGCCAAAATCCAAAGTTGTCCCTATAGGAAAGGTGCCAAGAAAAGCTGTCTGACTCTTCCAACCCTGAAATAAGTAAGAAACAAAGCTCTGTTGTGTTAGGTCACTGATAATTGGGGGTCATTTTTTACCATGGTATAGCATGTCTTATACTAACTAGTGAAGTGGACAATAATACTAGCAGCAAATAT
>CAUYTI010128424.1:0-14458 GCA_963575145.1 Galago senegalensis
CAACTCCTGGGCTCAAGCGAGTCTCTTGCCTCCGCCTCCCAAGTAGCTGGGACCACAGGCGCCCGCCACAACGCCCAGCTATTTTTTGGTTGCAGCCGTCATTGTTGTTTGGCGGGTCCGGGCTGGGGATTCGAACCCACCACCTTAGGTGTCCATGGCTGGCGCCTTAGCCGGTTGAGCTATAGGCGCCGAGCCCCTGATTTCAATTCTTGTAGCTATATACCCAGAAGTGGAATTGACAGATCACATGTTAACCTATTTTTAATTTTTTGAAGGACTTGCAGGCTGCCTTTCATAGTGGCTGCACCATGTTACAATCCCACCAATGGTGCACAAAGGCTATAATTTCTTCACATCCTCATGAACATTTTTTTATAGTAGTTATCCTAAAGAATGTGAATAATGTATATTTTTCAAATCCCAGAATTAACAAAAGTAGGGAAGTACTTATGCTTAGGGACAAAGAACTCACCAGCAGTATGTGAGGCTCTGGTGCAGCAGCTGCAGCTGTTTATGCTCTGGAAACATCTGCTTGTCCACGGGGATCTGCTCACAGCAACCTCAAACTCTTGGGCTCAAGTAATCCTCTTGCCTCAGTCTCCTCAGTAGTTGGGCATACAGACACCCGCCACAATGCTCAGTTACTTTTTCTAATTTTGGTAGATATGATCTTGCTCTTGCTCAGGCTGATCTTGAACTCCTGAGTTCAAGTGATCCATCCACCTCAGCCTCCCAGAGTGCTAGGATTACAGACGGGAGCCACTGCACTCAGCCAAAGCCACTGAGTTTGGGCTAATCTTAATGAAACAATAAATGCCTAAGATAGTATAATGGGAACATGGGTAAAAGAGGGATTGTTGAAAAAAACTTATATTTCCAGGATAGATTATTCAAAACTTATACATACACATAAAATGCAATTGCAGCACTGTCAATATTTTCAGGTGATGTATAAACAATTTACTGACCCAAAAGAAAAATATAAACCATGCAAGGTGACCCTTATAATGCAGAACTCACATTAACATCCCCTTTCTATCTCTATCTCTTGACAATTCTCAGTGAGGGTCCATCAAAAGGTAGTCACCCACGTGGAAGATTAATGGAGGCTCCATACAAGGGCAAGTGAGAAGGGTGCTGTGTGGCACTTCTGAAAGAGAGATTGCCTGGAAAGTCAACACGTGTGCTTTCTTTGAGAGCGAGCTCTTATTCTGAGTCTTGGTTGCTTTTCATCTTCAGGACTGGAGTCTAAGTTGGAGACCTTCTAAGACACCATCTTCCAAAGACATCCTCATTCCAAGCAATGAGTCCAGGGTGCTTTGTCTTGTGATGTGAGTTTTTATCCCAAGCATGTGAAAGCTCTCTGCAGGTGGAAGACTGGGATGCCTCTTGTTACAGAGAGGCCCAAGAATCTCTTCACAACAAGAATCAAAAGAAAGAACTCATCTGAAGAAAGGATGCCTTGCTAGAAAGGATCTTTTGCTAGAAGGGTGACCTATATCTTTTGGGTGGAAGCACCAGGGGGTCAGGGTGACAGTGATGACAACCAGTGGTTCACCAGTGGGAACCAGACCTGGAAAGAAGACAAAGCTGGTGCACCACAGGGTCCAGAGGACAGATTCTTGTGCCCAGGTGAACACCTCCTGGAGACTTGCAGGAAGCCCATAAGAGAGGCTGGGTGATAGTAGAGCAGAAAAATGTGACTCCATGGTTGTTAGTACCACCTAGAGCATCCTGCCTTGACATCCAGAGGGTTTGTTCTATAGAGGAGACTCAAATGAGAGAACAAAGACTCAAAATTGTTATGACAAGATAGGGCTCCTTTTGTCAATAGTGAGAGTGAAATCTCTGACTAAAATGTGTCCCCTTTGCTTCTTGGGGAGACCATAAGGACAGCACCTCTGTCCTTTCATGTCTGTTAAGTGGAGCCACCCAGTGACAGCTGCCCTCCCTTCAGTGAGAATTAGAATGTGAAGGTTCTGCATGACTTTGGTGCCCAGTGAATCTCTCAATTCCAGGCATGAGGGAGGTGTGCCTGTGCCTTTTGTCCTGAGAGTGGCCTTGGTCATTCAGGGATTTAGAGCTGATTGAAGGCTAACAGGGCTGTGACAGGGACTTCCCTTGACACCTCCTCCTGACCTAAGAATGAAAGTCCTCCTATCCCCCTTGATAACACTACCCCATGCCTGCTATGTGGCTATGCTGGGAAAATTCTCCAACTGGGAAAAGAATTATGATAAGCAACCAAGAAAGGGGCCTCTGTGGCCTGTGTAAATCATGGCACAGCAGTCCACATTTGACATGGGGGGGTCCAGGCTTCATGGCATCTACACCATTTATAGTTCATGGGTCTCATAAAGATAATAAAATCTTTCAGGTGTCTACTAAATAAATTTCAAGAGTTGGTGAAATGATAATAAAAGGGCATTTATTAGGGGACAGACTAATCAACAGGAAAAAATATTTTGATTACTATGTTCCATATTTCTAAAACTAGCAATTTGACATCTTCCTTAAAAAATATCAATAACACTTCAAAAAACACAGCAGTTTCCCAGCCTGTCTGAGAAGTAGAGTAAGCTCACAAGTGAGTTGATAACACACACTTCTAACCTCTCCGCTGGCTTGCCAAGGCTATCCTAATCACTGCCAAGGTTACCCCATCACCCAAGGCACAAAGGAAATGCCCCTGCCATCAGCCGGTAAATCACAGTGCCCTGTGTGGAGAAGGGTGTTTTCTACAGTTTCCATGGAAAAGGGCCTAATCAAGGCTTCAAGAGCAATTGTTTTTTTCCTGGGTGGTGATGCCAGGGAAGTCTGCTGGTAGAATGGGGAGAAAAGAAAACCAGCAGGGGTGTCACTGAGCAAGTAATTGCTGGACAGTTGGAGACTAACCCCACCAAAGACCTCTAACCCTGTGGAGAACACACCTTAAAGTTGTTCCACCAGGGGATGAGGAATAACTTTCAAATATTAGCATAGATGTTACCATTCATCTTTATATGTGCAATGAGGTCTTTACATGCAAGTGTCAGCATTTAACTCCTAGCAGAGTCCAGCTCCCTGCCAGGTGAGGAAGAACTATGAGGAAAAGACCCCATGCCCCCTGTCTCTGCCTTTCCCTCCTGCCTCTCGGTTCTCCCTATAAATGTTTGGGAAGTCACATGAGGAAGAAAGGATGTGACAGGGCTCCTCATTGCTGCAGTAGCTTCTTTCCACTATGGAAGCAAGTTCTGGCAAGACAGGAGAGTGTGGCCTCTTGGGTTTTCACACCCCTTCTGCTTGTTGCAGATGTGATACATTGACCTTGCCCTCACCTTGTCCCTCTGAACTCCCTGGTGTCTTGGGTCCCACAAATTCTGTGTTCATGGACCATGGGAAAGTTCTAGGGAATGTGGAACAAGGAGAGACCTAGGCAGACACTGTGCGGCTGCCCTGAAGGCATGCTCCTTGCCTATCCAACTGCTCAAAGCACCCAGCAGCCTCCTGTGCAGCCTGTAGCACCCAGCAGGGAGCTCTGGGTTCTGACCTGCCATGGTCAGGCTTTCTGGAGAGGCTCCAGCTCTCCTAGCCAGAACAAAAAGTATTAGCTACCTTTGTGAAAGCATTTGATGTTTTTACTTGCAATCTGTACATATTCTCAGGAGGTAGAAGCTCCAGGCTCACATGGCCCAGAGGCAGCTGGATACTCTACCTGTCGGTACCCACAGCCCTCTTTCCCAGGGACTACTTCTCCAGCTGCTCTGGGTGGGTCTTCTGGAGAGGCACAGCCACAGCCACCTGCTGCTAAAATGGCCCAGGGGTCCCATGGAAGGGGAGAGAGCTGGAGACTCAGAGTTTCTTTCCATATGAAGCTGCTCTTCATCAAGATCCAGTGCTTTGGTGAAGGTGCTTGTAAAGTACTCTGTACTTAAAAAGGAGACAATAATCCAGGTTTACCCACATCCTCAAGGCCAGTGTGTTGATTATTTATTTATTTAGAGACAGAGCCTCACTGTCTCCATGGCGTCACAGCTCATAGCAACTTCAAACTCCTGGGCTCAAGAGGTCCTCTAGTCTCAGCCTCCCAAGTAACTGGGACTGCAGGTGCCTGCCACAATGCCAGGCTGGGTTTTCTATTTTTGGTAGATACAGGGTCTCACTATTGCTCAAGCTGATCTGGAACTCTTGAGCTCAGGCAATCCACCCACCTCAGCCTCCCAGAGTGTCAGGATTGCAGGTGTGAGCCATCATACCTGAACTGCTGATATTTTAGAAATCATGTTATGAAACCATGTTCAAATTGTCCATAGATTATCTTATTTGATAAACTCCTTTTACTAAAAATCTATCTGCCAATTGTAAAAACACAACCAAGGTTGTTTTCCTGCAGTCCTGGATCTAGCCCTGCCTGGTTTGATTCTCATTGGAACACACAGCAGGAGGGATAGGGAATGGTTGGTTCTGATATTTCTGCACAACTAGGAAAATGGCTGAGTGCAGTGTCACTTGCACAATCAAATCACGTTTCCTCCTGATGGATCCCAGGGCCAGCTTTCTTGGATGAGGAGTTCATCTGACGCTCACTCCGAAGCCATAGCACCATGTGTGCTTTGCTCGGGGCAAGGCTAACAGTGATGTCTTGTGCTTGTCAGGCTTTGGCTGCTCATGGAAATGCAACACAAACCCCAGAAGCCTCTCCTGATGAGTTTCCTCTTTGACTCTGTCATCCGGGACTACAGATGTCAAAATTCCGTGCATGCATAGGGTGACCATATTTTAACATTTGTAAAGTGGGACAGCATGAGGGGGCAGGGCGGGGGGGGCAGGGGACAGGGCAGGGCAGGGCCTGACAACAATGCAAACTTCGATAAGCAGTTCTGGATAATCACTTCTCAACAATTATTTGTTATTATTACAGTTTAACATTATAAAATTAACAAAAATAATATAAAACTTATATTCTGGCAAAATAGCCACATGGCAGCTGAAAATCGTATATCCCCTTTCTGTTCTCCTGCCCATTTGTGCATTCTTTCCAAAAATCGGGACTTTTTAAAAACGCAGCAGGACAAGGGACAAATTGTTCAAAAGTGAGACTGTCCCGCCAAAAGCGGGACATCTGGTCACCCTATGCATACAACACATTTCTAAGGCTTCATGTGTGTGTTCTAAACATTTCAGCAAGCATAGGGTTTACTAAGGTGTTGGTCACCTAGGACAATTAAATTATTTTATTAAACATTTATTGAAATTTTGCCACACACAGGAAACACCAGCACATTCTTGAGAAAAAATGTGATGGTCCTGGTTAGTAGAGTGGTGAGTTCCCCTCCTGCTCCCCCCAAAAGAAAAAATATGATGGGGTATTTGTTCTTTGGGAACTTATGGAATTGGTTAAGGGACAAGCAAGCAAATACCTTTTGACTTGATAGCATAGGAGGGTACAGAAAGAGTCACAAGGAGTGATGCTGTTGTTTCTGGTGTGGCAAATACCCCAGATGGAGTGAGTATTTGAAGGTGTCTTGAAGGATGGACAGGAATTACTATTTATTCATGTATGAAAATCTCCCCCAAACCTTTTCACTATATAACTAATTTATTATCACTGTCTAAAAGTCATAAATAGAAACACTTTTAAATTCCTTTTAAGTCCAGCCTCCACCCAGAGATAAATATTTTTATGCTTGATACATTTAGATTCAATAAACATACGTGAGCTCATACCCTGGTAGTCTATTTGATAACATGTTTTCACTATTCTTCACTTTGTGAACGTCATCTCATATGCACAATTATGTATACATCATCTTTATTAATATTAATAACTGCATATTATGTTATCATAAGGAGACACCATGATTTATTTTACTAACCCCTATTTTTTGAACGTTTTAGGTTGTTTTTATATATATCTCTTTCTTCATTCTTTGGGATTATTTTGTGCAACTAGAAGGGACAGCATTACTAGGAAGGGAGAGGAGACAGCCTTTGAGGCAGGAACAACAGAAGCAAAGAAAGGAACAAAGATGAGAAAAAACAGAGCTTGTGGGGATCCCAGCTTCGTTGGAAAGTGGAACCTGCACAGAGAGAAGCTGGAGGTGGTTGGAAACTGTTCTCTGTCCTAATTTCGAGTTGGAAAGCTTTGATGAATTCAACTGGCTATAGGGAAAGTGTAAATGTCTATAACTTTCTGAGCAGGTGATTTGGGAATATGCATTCATAATGTTTATATTCTCTGTCCTAGAGATATACTCTTAGGAATTCATCCTACATTTACTGAAAAATTGTCAAGGGATGTTCAACCTTTTGGCTTCTCTGCCCTACATTGGAAGAAGAAGAGTTGTTTTGGGACACACATTAAATACACAAATACTAACAAAAGCTGGTGAGCAAAAACAAAAGTCTGTGCATAATTTTTGTGATATCCATCAATATATCAACCTTGGTGATATCTAACACCATGCAAAAAAGTCTTCACAGTTCTGCATACAGCCCATGGGCCACAGGTTGGACATCCCTGCCATTTCCATAATAGAAAAATCTTTCAAATTTCTGAATGAATGAATACTGTGTTTTGGAATTATAATTCCAAACCTGGTAAAGAGACCACAATTAGATTGATCATATATCTTCATGGGCCCATTATTATTATGGCCTATGTATGTGGTCCTGATGTAGTCATTAAAGTGTGCCTTTTTACTCTCCAAAGGTCCTGGTCACTCTATCCATGATGTAAAACTGAACAAGGTAGGCTGAGACACTCCATAAATAGGCTGTATAAATAGATCTTGGGATGACACATATTTAACAATTGGTTCTCTGGGAAGCCAGTACTTATTTGCCTTTGCCAATTTCTGTGGTGTAAATATTCCCATTGTGGCCAATTTTAAGCCACAATGTGGGGTTACTGAAGGCAGATTTGGGATGAGATGAGCAAAATTGGCCCTCCCAGGCCAGTCCAAGCTGACTCAGCATACCCCTGAGTAAACTCAGTATAGTGTGGATAAGTAATCCACAAGGACAAATGTCATTATCTTTGCATGGCTAGAGGTATTTTTTTTTTTTTGAGACAGAGCCTCAAGTTGTCACCCTGGGTAGAGTGCTGTGGCATCACAGCTCACAGCAACCTCCAACTCCTGGGCTCAAGCGAGTCTCCTGCCTCAGCCTCCCAAGTAGCTGGGACCACAGGCACCTGCCACAATGCCCAGCTATTCTTTTGGTTGCAGCCGTCATGGTTGTTTGGTGGGCCCGGGCTAGATTTGAACCCAGCACTTTAGGTGCATGTGGCTGGCGCCTTAGCTAGCCTGCTAGAGGTATTTTTATTTTCTTCTCCTTCTTGGTGGCAGGAGGGGAGGAAAATTCCCTCAAGAAGGGAGTGTGATGTCCAGTGGGCATCAGCCAAAAGAAAATTATGTTTGTTGCTGAAGAGGACAATCAGGGTGCTCCTGGGGCAGCAAAGTGGCCCTGCTGCTTCTCATGGAGGGGTGCACCTCTGCACTCAGATGCTCCCCTCAGCTACATGCCACCACCTTCATGACAAGAGAATAGGCTTTGGGGTCTTTTGTGCTCCTGTCCTACCAGCCTCCAAAAGCTGGACAGAGTGAGGAAGAATAGAGAGAGGCTAAGGCAGGCAGACTCATTAGGAAACTGTATAACAGTACCCTAATAGAAAAAAATCAGCAAGGAAATTCAGAGAAAAGAAAAATTGCAAGAAGT
Organism: Galago senegalensis; assembly: GCA_963575145.1. NCBI lineage: Eukaryota > Metazoa > Chordata > Mammalia > Primates > Galagidae > Galago > Galago senegalensis. The sequence continues at coordinate 7,699 of CAUYTI010128424.1, forward strand.
ACTGGATACTCTTGTTCCTGTGCTTGATGGATGGAACTTCTGGGGAAAACCTTGCTTTCTGAACAAACTTCATAGTCCAAAGTCTTCAAGTAATACAGCCACATCATTAATGTGTCACCTTGTGCAGGGGTCATGCTAATCTTCTCTGTATTGTTCCAATTTTAGTGTACATGCTGCTGAAGTGAGCACCATTAGCATGGATAAAGAACTGAATGCCAGTTAGTCAAGGCCCTGAAGTGGGATTGATCATGCATCTGCTTTTGTGGGAAATCTTCACATCCATAATGCCAGGCTCTGTTGGCTCCTGCCTCTGAGCCACAATCACAAAGAGCTTCACCAGCAGGCTCCCAACCCCAGCCTCAGCCAGGAGTGGACAGGCACTGAAATACCCCCTGTGTATTTAAGGGGGATCATTTTTAGCATGGCCAAACTCCAGTGGCTCTTGCATCTGAGAGTAGTTACAAACTCAGTTTATATTTTCATACATTTATTTACTCATGGAATATTCATTAAGCACCTACCATGTACCAGGTAGTGCCCTAGGCTTATGGGAAGCACCAGTGAATGACAACAAAAATAGACCAAAATCCCTATCCCTACAGATCTATTTCTTTGGGGAGAAGACAGATGGTAAATTATGTAGGTCACTATGAAAGTTTTGAGACAGACTGTGTTATGGGGTCCATTATTTCACTTCTAAGAAGCATTGTCAACACCATCCTTTCTGATTCACCTGAGCAAGTTTTAACTTGCTTGGCTTGTTAGTGTTGCTGGGAGGGCTTCATTTGTTTCCATCTATGCAAATTTTACATTTCTTGATTCTTGTGTATCTCAAAACTTTCATAATGACCCACATATAGCATGTTGAAGTTATATAGCTCCTTGAAAAATAATAGAGCAGTAAGAGGGGAATGAGAAGTGCTTGGTGGGAATGTTGACATTTGTCTTAGATATTAAATCCCTTACTCCCACATAACTAAAAAACTGGTCATCCCTGTAAACAAACTAAACTTTCCTCAATATTGGTAGATTTTCCATCAGTCAATCGCATAATTTAGTGAACTGATATATTGATCTAATCACTCTCTGGCATAGAACCTTCACGTTCTAAGTCCACATTCACACTCCTATGAATGGAAAGCTTAGGGAAACAAGATCTCTCTAGGGGAATTAGAGAATAGTCCAAAGGATGCAGGTCAAAATGTGCCATCACAAATAGTCACAGCAGGAGAAAATGCTATTAGTCAAGTTTCTATGGCTGTCACTAAGTCGCTGTAGGACACACTCCTTTCCTTTGTAAAATAGACAAAAGCCTTCACACTCAAGGAGCCTTCACCTGGTAGGTAGAAAGGGCCACAAACAAAGGAGGGGTGAATCCGCAGAAGATTCTGGAGTAGCAGGAAGATATAGGCCAGGCATCCTCAAACTACGGCCTGCAGGCCACCCACCAAGGACACTTATCTGGCCTGCCAGGTGTTTTTGCTGCCTCTGCCTGTCCTGCTTAGCAGCTGACTCATCCCAGGGCCCACAGTGTGGCCCTCCAATGGTCTGAGGGACAGTGAACTGGCCCCCTGTTTAAAAAGTTTGAGGACCCCTAGTGTAGGCAGAGAAATATTAAGAAAAACATCAAGGAGTACCCAGGAGTATCTCTAGAACTACACTGGAAAGATGAATGGTTATCAGGGACAGGGAGGGAAAGACTGTATGGCAGGTGAAACACTTGAAAACTTCTTTTGTTCTTGTCTAACCACCTAGAGAGCAATGTTCTATTTAATTTATTTACCCCTTTGTCAGTCCCTAAGATATGAGAACACAGCACTAAATAAATGCTTATTATGAGAAAGAAAAGAAGGAACAAAAACTAAGGAAAGAGACCCCTCACTTTGGGGACATGGCTAGTCTAATGAAACCAAGCCATGAAAGTCAAGAGAAGAGAGGAAATCAGTAATCCAGCAGAGGCCAAATCATCAAGAGCACCATCTGACCTAATAAAGAGTTTGGGCTTTATCCTGAAGCAGTTATTGGAAACATTAGAGTATTTTAAGAAAGGGAAGACATGGATGACATCAGCAAGATGGCAGAAAGGGAAGTTTCCAGCTCTAGTATCCCCCCTACCAAAAAACTCCCCACCAATTTGGCTACTGTTCACAGATGAGAATGCCTCTGTGAGAATTCTGGAACCCAAGAGAAAGGTTGTAGCCCAGATAGAGGACAGAAATTGAGAAAATATTCATTAAAATGGGTAACAGGAAGGTAATTTCTTTATATGAAATTCTCCAGTTAGAGGAGAAAAATGAAAGTGAAAAAGAAAACCTATGGGACTCATGAGACACCATCAGCTGAAACAAACAACATACATCTTATGTGAATCTCAGAAGGAGAACAGAAAGAGAAAAAGATAGAAATCATATTTAAAGAAATAATACCTGAAAACTTCCTGAATTTGGGGAGGGATTCCAGATTGATGAAACTGAAGAGTCCTCAAAAAGGTTGAACTCAAAGATATCTATATGTAGACATATTCATTATATTGTTAAAAATCAAAGGAAAAGAGAAGTTTGAAAGAAGAAAGAGAAAATTGACTCATCACATACAAAGCAACCCCCATGAGACTATCAGTGAATTTCTTGGCAGAAACCTTACAGGCCCACATGGAGTGACATGACATATTCAAATTATTGGGAAAAAAAACACCGCTAGCATTATAATATTTTCCCAAAAATATTATGCCCAGAAAAACTGTGCTTCAAAAATGAAGGCCAGATAAAGACTTTACTAGAAAATAAAAAATTTACCACCACTATTATTACCTTTTAGGAAGTGCTAAAAGGAATTATTCAAGTTGAAAAAGAGGCTAAACAACAAAACCACAAAAGTATGTTAATGGTTACACAATATAAAGCATGGATATAAGCAAAATTCATGTATTGCATTTTGTTGTTGAATCAGCTTAGTCACTTTTGATCATGATGTTTAGAAGGAACAAGGACAATTGTTTCATCAAATGCCCACATTCTGGATTTGTATGGTGATGTAATTTGTGCCATCATTAAATTGATGATCTCTCTCCTGTGTTTCTGTACACTAGAAGTCAGACCAAAAGGTTAGATTTAGTGTAAACATACCCATTCATTGAGTATACTTTAATGTGACTACTTAAAATCTGTCCTAATGTCACGGTGATGATGAATGCTTATAATTCCAGCTACTTGGGATACTGAGGCAGGAGAAATGCTTGAGTCCAGGAGTTCAAGACCAGCCTTGGCAACATAGGCCCCATCTCAAAAAATGTTTATTTAAGGATGGATTGCACAACATGGCAGCCTAGTAGCAGCTTCTGTATAACCAGCCACGGTGAGATTGGGGAGAGAAGACTCCAGGCATTTCTGGCCAGTGGGTTCTGCCCAGAAGCCTTCCGTTGGTGACACAGGGAGTCAGTAAGAGACTTGTGGACACCATGAGGAGGACAGAAGCAGTGAAAAACTGGTAAGTAGTACCTGTGCATTTGTTTGATTGGAGGCTATCTGCAGCTGTAACCATAGCAACAGTGAGACTGCAAGCAGGAAAAGCCTAACATGTCAGCTGTATTGCTTTCTTTTTGGACTTGGCCACTCAATTGAACTGCCCTGTGAGATCTTGGGCAGGTGTGCGGGCAACTTTGGGCATTGTCTGGGGCCCCAGTTTGAGCCATTGAGGTGGAGAGGAGCTAATATCCTTCAGCTGTAGGATGCCCGCACAGCTACTGTGGGGGAGCTGCCCCTGTGTGTTGCAGCATGGGGATTGGTCAGGAGACCTTTGGAGTAATCTAGTGACTGAGCTGCCCAAAGGCAGGGACTGAGACACCGGCTAAGAGCAGAGATCCAAGTGTTTGGCAGATTAACAGCTTTGGCCCTCAGGGGCCCGGAGGGAGACTGGATTTGGTACACTGAATAGGCAACAGCCACACCAGGAGAGGTCCAGTGATAAATGCTTTCCTTGGAAAGCTTCTGCTTAGCCAATGCTCACAGTTTGGAGTATCTTTTGGGCAGGCTGAGGAGACATTTGGGCTTCCAGGCCTGTGGGGTCTGAGAGGTCAGTGGAGGCCCTGAGTCTCCATCTCATACAGCTGTATCAACATTGTGATTAACATCTCATACCTCAGAAAATCGCCCGACAATATTCAGAAAGATGTATATACTGTTTGGTTTTCTTGGTTTGAAGTTTTGTTTTTTTTTCTTCTTAATTTCAACATTTTTCCTTGACATTTTTCTTTTTTTTTCTTTTTGTTCTTTTTTCTCTTTTCCACACTATTCTAGTTTAAATAAAATATTCCTTTTTTGCCTTCTTTAAAAATTAGAATTTCATTTTTGCAAGTGTTTGTGTCCATATTATTTGCCCCCCCCCCAATTTTATCCTGTAAGAGTTTTTGCTTGTTTGTTTTGGTTTGATTTATACAATTTTTGTCTTTTCTCTCTACCTGGTGGAGGTGGGGTCCTTTGTCTGATCAGGCTGCAAAGAGCTGTTGACCTCAAGGGAACTACCCAACCCCACCACCCCCAGAGGTTGGGGGTTTTTAAGATTGGATCATAGTACCCTAATATACACCTATATTACTCCTGTCTCCTATATTACTCCTGTCTCCTTCTTTTGGTGCCTTTCTTCTTTTTGTCATATTTCCTTTTACTTACCCCCTCTTCTTTCTCTTTTTTCTTTCTTTTTAAAGTCTTTTTTCCCTTTTTGCTTTTCAATCTTCTCATCCTTCTGGTCCTGTATGAAAAGGACTCATTAAAACTTTTAGCCAGAGGCACAGTAACATAAAGAGCAATAAGTGAAAGGAAAATTAGATTAAGGAGACAGATACAAGAAAGTACTCATGAAGGAGAATCAGCAGAAAAATCCTGGCAATATGAAATACCAGTCCAGAGCAACCCCTTCAAGTGACCGGGAGGTAATTACAGCAGGGGATTCCACCTATAAAGAAATGTTAGAAATGACAGAAGGGGAATTTAAAATACAGATGATGAAAACAAGGAAGGAAATTGCTGAGAAAGTGGAAAATAACCAAAAGGAAATCAAAAAACAGAATCAAATAAGAGATTAATGATACAAAGAATATAGAAAGGATATAGCAGAGCTGAAGGAACTGAAGCAGTCAATTAGGGAGCTTAAAGATGCAATAGAAAGTATCAACAACAGATTAAATCATGCAGACAAAAGAATCTCACAGGTAGAGGATAAAGTTTTTGAGATAACTCAGGTAGTTAAAGAGACAGAAAGAAGAGAGAGAAAGCAGAACATTCACTGACAGAATTGTGAGACTCTATGAAGCATTTAAACATATGAGTTATAGGTATCCCAGAAGGGGAAAAAGAATGTCCCAGAGGAATAGAAGCCATTCTAGAGAATATTATAAATGAAAATTTCCCAATATTAGCAAAGATTGTGACATACTCCTTTTAGAGGGATATTGGTTCCCTGGTCGCCTCAACTCATATAGAGCATCTCCAAGGCACATAGTGATTAAACTATCTAAAGTCAAGACAAAAGAACAGATTTTCAAGCTGCCAGGAGTAAGTGCCAAATGACCTACAAGGGGAAATCTATCAGGTTGACCATGGACTTCTCTAATAAAACTTTTCAAGCTAGAACAATAATCATCTATCTTTAATCTACTTAAACAAAACAATTTCCAGCCAAGAATTCTATATCCCACTAAGCTAAGCTTTAAAATTGACAGAGAAATCAAATCTTTTATTGATATGCAAACATTGAGGAAATTTGCCACAAGACCAGCTTTACAGGAAATATTTCAACCTGTTCTACACACTGACCATCACAATGGACCTTCAGCAAACTAAACACCCAGAAATTAAAGGACAGAATCTAGTTTCCATAATGATGCAAAAGACAAAACTAAGCAATGGACTATTACAAAATAAGATGAATAGAACACTACCACACTTATCAATTATCTCAATAAATGTCAATGGCTTGAATCCCCCACTAAAGGGGCATAGGTTGGCTGAATAGATTAAAAACATAACCCATCATTTTCTGTCTGCAGGAAACACACCTCACATCAAAAGACATTAAAACTTATAGTTGAGGGTTGGAAGTTAATTTTTCAGGCAAAGGGAATTCAGAAGAAAAGAGGGGTTGCGATCTTATTTTCAGATACTTGTAGATTTAAAGCAACTAAAGTCAAAAAAGACAATGATGGTCACTTCATATGGTCAAGGGAAAAATACAACAAAAAGACATTTAATTTCTAAATATTTATGCACCCAATTTAAATGCTCCCAGATTCTTGAAACAGACCTTGCTTAGTCTAAGCAATATGATAGCCTATAACATCATGGTAACAGGGGACTTTAACACCCCTCTCTCAGAGCTGGACAGATCTTTTAAACAGAAATTAAACAAAGATATTAGAGATTTAAATGAGACCCTAGAACAACTGTGTTTAATAGACGTATATAGAACACTCCATCCCAAAGATAAAGAATATACATTCTTCTCATCATCCCATGGAACATTCTCCAAAATTGATCATATCCTAGGACACAAAATAAACCTCGACAGAATCAAAAGAATTGAAATTTTACCTTGCATCTTCTCAGATCACAAGGCACTAAAAGTGGAACTCAACTCCAACAAAAACGCTCAACCTCACACAAAGCCATGGAAGTTAAACAACCTTATGCTGAATGACAGTTGGGTGCAGGAAGAAATAAAAAAGGAAATCATTCACTTCCTTGAGTATAACAACAATGAAGACACA
>CAUYTI010128431.1:0-15618 GCA_963575145.1 Galago senegalensis
TTGAGACAGAGCCTCAAGCTGTCCCCCTGGGTAGAGTGCCGTGGCATTACAGCTCACAGCAACCTCCAACTCCTGGGCTCAAGCGAGTCTCCTGCCTCCGCCTCCCAAGTAGCTGGGACCACAGGCGCCCACCACAACGCCCAGCCATTTTTGGGTTGCAGCCGTCATTGTTGTTTGGCGGGTCCGGGCTGGGGATTCGAACCCACCACCTTAGGTGTACGTGGCTGGCGCCTTAGCCAGTTGAGCTATAGGCTCCGAGCCGAGAAATAAATCTTATTGTAAGTTGCTGAGATTTGGGGCTAGGGTTGTTTGAAATTGTAGTATAATGTAGCATAAGCTTACTAGTAAAATGTCTAAATAATTACCTTTCCACATCAGAAAGATGGCTTCCCTTCTCTGTGACTCAACTTTATTTCATGTGAAGTTGGCTGGTTGGGACATGTGATAGCCTAGGTCCTGTCTACTTGGAATCTTCTAGGATTCTAAATCAATGTGCTCAGCTTCCTTCTTATTCTGAATCCGCAGTGTTTACTGTGAAGGCATCTGCTCACCTCCTTCCTTATGTAACCTTCACTCTAAGTATCTATGACAAACAGGGAGCTAGTAGGGGAATAAAAAGAACAATGGTTTGGACTCATTTCTAATCCTGGGAGCCAATTACTATCCATTGGCCTGATGGCAAATTTACCTAATTTCTCTGAGCTTTTGCAAAATAGAAATAATGATAGGGTTGTGAGGATGAACTAAGACGCTACAGGTAAAGTTTCTAATGCAGGATCCGTCACCCACGCTATGTATTTAATAGATGCTAATTGCCTTCTTCCTTCTAACTGTCTTGAAATTTTCCTCACCCAAAAAAGAAGATTGCAACTTAATGTTGTGAGATCAAAAGGAGAAATTCTAAAACTTCCTTCCTGGTACCAGCAGTAGATTGGGAATATAATATCAGTGTAGGAACTCAGGAAATTTCACCCCCAAATGTGATGCCTTGGTCTAAAGAATATTTTGAATGAATGGCCATTCAAGATCAAAAAGCACTGGAAGGGGCTTTCCTCTATCTGCATAAACTGGGCTGACCTAATCGAAAGATCAAAGGAGGCAACTTGCTTCTCTCCCTCTCCCTGTTATCTCAATGTATTTCAGGAAAGGAGATCAAGACGAATCCAAATCACTAGAAAACATAATCCCTGCCTCTCAGGCTAATCTACATATCAATTGTTTCTCCCATCTATTCCTCCTCCCTCACCACTGTTTATTTCCCCTAAACAGAATTACCCATACTCCTTTTCTCCCCTTCTCCTCCAAAAAGACAGTTATAAAAACATCTGAACTTCATTTGGATATTGGGTTACTACTGCGATTTCTCCCCATGTGCATGGTAAATACACCTCTCTCTGCCTCAATCTGCCTTAATTGTGAGTTGATCTGTCGGGGGGGGGGGGGAGGAGGACAAGTTTCCCCTCACCCCTACATCAGGAATTCCTGAGCCCTGGAAATTAAACATGCAAGGAGTTGCCTCCTCTGTCCTGGGTAGAGGGCTGCTTGGGGTTGGGTAGAGGTGCTTGGGAGCAATGATTAGATGTCTTCTCAGAAAGCTGAATGTTATTGACTATCCAAATTATCCCTTAGATTCAGACTTCAATTTTTAACAAAGGGCTACTATCCTGGCTGCCACATTGCTTTGCCACACCTACCTTCGTTTACTTTTGAGGGTGCCCCCCCAAATGTATATGCAATTTAAGAATGGAAAAAGCCTGAGGATGGCAAACTGAATACAGCTTTTGCCTTTCTTAAAATATGTATACATTTTTTTTGCCACCCTCTGTAGATTGAGTATTCTCTTTGTTCATAAAAGCCACATCCAGATAGATCCTAGGACTTTCATACTTTGGTTTACAGCTCAAGCAACCTCAAGACGTCAACTGTGGCTCTCTTGGCTGTAGAAGAATATAATTTGAGTCCCCAAAGGCATCTTCTAGATTCTGAGAAGGCCCTTTCCCGGGACAATTCCAGTTTGGATGGCTAATTCAAAAGACGACCAAAGCCCGAGTATTTGGGCTAGAAGTGGAAAGGCGTGATGAAGGATGTTCCCTTTTCCCTCCCCGGTTTCAATTTTACTGTGGAGGCAGAGAAGGACTTTCTGAAGATAAAACACTTGAAGCAAGCTCTAAGTGATGTGAAGGAACAAGTGCAGGAATATACTGGGGGAAAGTGATCCAGGAAAATGGAAGAGCCAAGGCGTGAGATGGGCACAATCTTGGTGTGTCTGAGGGACAGAAAGAGGCCAGAGAGGCTGTAGCATAGAGAGTCAGAGGTGTGTGCCCGCAGAGTTGGCTGGAGAGGGAGAGCAGGTCACGTGGAGCCCTGATGCCATGCACAGGAAAACAGGAAGCCACCAGCTTTTATCAGGCAAGTTGTGTGATCTGATTTACACTCTGAAAAGGTGACTCTGATGCTGTAAATGAGAATATGTGGAAAGCAGAGAGTTCAAGAGCCCATTGAGGAGAATACTGTGGTTCCAAACAAAAGGTGAGGTAGCTCGGACTAGGATTTATAGTGGCAATGGTAAGGAGTGATCTGTTTCAGATTATACCTTGGAAGAGAACAGAAGAATGAACTGATAGGTTGGACGTGGGGTGCAAATGAAAAGAGAAAATAGATGACTGACTTCTATCTAGATTTTTAAACTTTAGCAGGTGGCAGATAGAAGGGCCATTTACTGAAGTGAGGAGAAAAGGGTGAGGTAGGAAAAACATTTTGGTGGGGGCACACGAGACATTTTGTTTGGGATACATCATGTTTGAGATATAAGTAAGTCTAGATTAGGGGTAGTCAAACATTTCCTGTGAAGGCTCATGGAGTCCCTGTTATACACTCTGCTTTGATTTTTTTTTTTCCTCCTATCCTTTAAACTCTGTCTCTAAAAAAACAAACAAAAAAATCAATAGAAAAATATATAAAAATTATTCTTAGCTTAAAGGCTGTATAAAAGACCCACAGATCTCATTTGGGCTATCATTTGCCAAACACCAATCTGGAGCTCAGCAGAGAAGACGGAGATGGAGATGTGGCTTTGGATGTCATCAGCACATTGTCAGATGGGATGAAATAATACAGGGAGAGAGATGAGATAGGGAAGCTCAGATAGTGAAGGCGTGTCCAGCAAAGGACACTGAAGTTGCAGGGAAATGGGTGGCCAAGGTAGTGCGTTACTCGGAGTTTGCTGTTATGCGGTAGACTGAGAGTACCCACATCTCAGTGCTGTATAAAAACAAAAAGTGCATGTCTCACTCAAGTTGTATGTTAACAGCAGTTCTGCTGTGGCTCTGTTCCACATCTTCCTTCCAGACCCAGATGGAAAGAGAAGTGCCCACCATCATCTCTCACAGTGGGAGCAAGAGAACAATGGTAGAACCACGCAAGGACCCTTCAAGTTTCTGCTGGGACATGGCTTCTGTCCCCTGCACTCACTCTCCAGGATCAAGCTTGTTGTGATGACAGGGCATGGAGTTGTAATTTTTCTCCCAGGGACAAGCAGTGAATGGTTAAGAACAGTAATATAACCATCGCAAAGAGACTGGTGTTCATGAAGCTTAGGGTATGAGATAGCTAGTGTCAGAATGGCTCTGAATTAATGGATACCCAGTTGATAACCAGAGAGTCAGAGGGTAGGATAAATCTGCTCCATCTTTTACATGAGAATCCTTTGAATTTTCTTATGTCTTGTCTCTTAGATCAAACATCTTTAGTTCTTTCAAATTCATGTATGAGATAATTAGCCCACAGTGTTTTATCCATCATAACCTTCTCTATCACTCTAGTTTGTCAAAATCCATTTTTACATGAATGAAACTCTAGTTTGTCAAAATCCATTTCAAAATGTTATATTTAAAATTCAAAATACTTCTCTAGATAGAGTCCTGTGAGGCCACTATGGGTACCCTAAGCAGTTATAATTAGCAGTTACTAGCTAACAATTTTATGCTCCTTGGAATGGATATGCTCTAAATATTTGTCTATAACTTGTGGTCGGGCAGGAAAGTTGGCTCACAGCAGCTCTGGTCTTCTTTGCTACCACTGCAGTCAGTTAAGTTCTGGCCCCTCCTGCACAACCTACCCAGCAAACACTAGTCCTACCATAGACAACTGCACCTCCCTCCTTGAAAAATAGTTAGTGACCCTCAATTGTAACTCAAACATGTCCGCAGAGGGCTCTGCTCTCACTGCAAAGATCAGATCAGGAAGTATCACATTCAGCCAAGGATTTTGGCAAATGACATTTCTCCCTCTGTGAGCTGTGATGCTACAGCACTCTACTGAAGGTGACAAAGTGAGACTTTGTCTCTAAAAAAAAAAAAAGAGAGAGAGTCAGGGTCTCTTGCCAGGCAGGGAAAGGTCATTCAAGTTGAACGGCAATTTTCTACGATTCCCATGTCTCTTGTGACTCCTGCCCCATTAGGAAAGGCTCCTGTGGCTTCTGTCACTAAGCCACCTGCCCTTTACCAGCAGGAAGAGAGGACAGAAGGGGGACACCTGTGCTCCGTCCTGGCCCCTACTCTCAGCTCTTTCTGACTGAGACCCTTCTCCTCTTTTAGCATCCATAAAATATTTGCCAGACAGTCCTTTGCGGGGGTTCTGCCAATTCTACAATTTCTGGTCCTCAAACATCATTTATCATGTAAATGCAGAAGTAGCATTTTCTTTTCAAGATTCTTTTTCGGCTTTCATAATATCCTTGGCTTTGATTTGGGAGAGAGACCCTTTCGCTGGGAGGGACAGCTAGAGTGACAACTCCCCCTCCCCACCAGCAGAGCAGACATTCCCCCTTTGTGTGATGAATGTGTGGCTGAGTGCTACTGTCTCTCCTATAAACAAAGAATGCAAAATCAAGCAAGAGTTAACCTGTATTCACACCTTCATATTGGATTTCCTGGTCTATTAATTCCTATGCAAACAGGAGGTATTAGTCCCATTCAATACAGAAGCCCTGTTTAGGACCAAGGTTTCCCATTGGCAGCCGGAGGCTAAAAGTGGCCCTCGGACAGTTTGGCTCTTGCAATGTTTTAAAAAATTAAGCCAACCTTGAAGAATCAGAAAATCTCACACCAAATTCCAGACTCTGAGCTTCTCTTGGAATCTTCCAAGATAACCAGCATCTGTATTCTCCAGGGAAATAATGGGCTGGAATGAAGTCACAAAACCCATCACCCTGGGCCTGTGATGTTCCCTGGACCCATGCACAGATGTCACCAAATCTACACGTTGGATTTGTCTAGCTGGTTCATGAACACCTGTCGCCAGTAGTAGATCTTCTTGATCGGAAAGTCAGAATGGAGTGAGTATATGCTCATGATGTGGGTTTTTTAGTGGTTTTATTGCCAGGGAGGTACGAGAGGTAGGCGAAGGCAGTGGTTCTGGAAGGGTGAGATTAGGGTTCTGGGTACTGCACCTGACAGGGTATGTTTCCAGGTGGCACAGAAAGAGGAAGAAGGCAAAGCATGGAGTTAAGGAGGAGGAAGTCTCACTCGTATTCCAGTTCACCTGTCATTCGTCTCTACTGCCCACCTAGTGGACCAGTCAACAAGGAAAGCTAGGCCAGGCACAGTTGATGCTCATGCCCGTAATCTCAGCACTTTGGGAGGTCAAGGTGGAAAGATTGTTTGAGATTAGGAGTTTGAGATCAGCCTGAGCAGCATAGTGAGACCCTATCTCTAAAAAAAAAAAAAAAAAAGGGAAATATATATATATAAAATTAGCCAGTCATGGTGGCACATGCCTGTACTCCTAGCTCCTTGGGAGGCTGAGGCCTGAAGATCACTTGACTCCAGGATAATGAGGCTGCAGTGAGATAGGATGACACCACTTGCAGCCCAGCCCAGCTAACAGAGTAAGAGCTTATCTTTAAAAATTAAAATTAGAAACACAGACAAAAAAAATCATGGAAATCTAGTTAGGCACTAGCCCAAAACTATACAATTATTTCAGCTTTCTTGCTACAGCAAACGTAGCTGTTTGTAAGCTGTATTTTCTCTACTATTAAAAGGGAAAGACAGGGTAGCAACAGCATGGGGTCTGTGTGAGTGAGGACAGGTTGACAATGGCTTATTTACCTCCAAGCTGGATGGAGGGACATCCAGATCTCTGAGTGATAAAGGAAATCAAGTCCTGCCTCCGTGTGCTCACATATTCCAAGGCCCGAGAAGCAAGTCAGTACTGGGCCCTGGGTAGGCAACCTGGGGCAAGAGAGTGGGGAAAAAAGGTCTTCTTTGTTTCAAAACAGCCACTGCTGTCCAGGCACTGTGGCTCATGCCCGTAATCCTAGCACTCTGGGAGGCTGAGGCGGGTGGATTGCCTGAGCTCCCAGATTCGAGACCTAGTCTCTAAAAGTAGCTAGGTGTTGTGGCAGGTGCCTGTAGTCCCACCTACTTGGGAGGCTGAGGCAAGAGAATCCTTTCAGCCCAAGAGTTTGAGGTTGCTGTGAGCTAAGACACCAAGGCACTCTACCAGGGTGACAAAGTGAGGCTCTGTCCCAAGAAAACAAACAAAACCCAGACATCACTTACAGTATCCCATCCTCTTGACTTTTAAAGTAACTAATTTTTTAAAAACATAGTGGAAAATGGATGGTAACCCAAAGATGACAGCAGATTCTTTTTTTTTCTTTTAAGCAAATTGAATAAAAAGGTATTGCACAAGAAAGACCTGAGTTTCTTTTGCATTCCCAAGGTAGAAGCTAGATAGGTTTTATAAAACTCCTGTCTACTCTGCTTGCTGTTTTTGGCCTAGTTTCCTTTTAGACCAAGAAAAGAGTTTTGAAAGTCCCTCAGCCCATGGTATTTTTTCTCCTCAGCAATTTCTAATTCAGGAGGCCAACTATACCCACACGGGGCAGGTTCATGAAGGAGGGTCAGGTCTCATGTTCTGTAATAACCGGTTTTTATGGAGAACCAAACTGAACCCTCAGTTAAAAAATTCCTGTGTCCCCAGCCAAGATCCAGTTTCCCAGCGACAGTAATCACAGTGTGGGCTGCTCGTGAAGTCATATGTTTGTTTACCATTTTGTTTGGAGTGGAAAGGAGGCTAAAAGAAAGAACCATCAGAAACAGAGACACTGACTGAAATTTGACTTGCGTTTAATTATAAATGTGTGCTCTGATTTGCTTGTGAATCCCAAACCCGATAAATGTAAATCAGTGAAATGCAAAGAAAAGTGGCCATTCTCCATTTACTGGAAGAATGATCGCAGTTCTTTCATTCTGGAAGTTTCTCTTCTCCATTTTCTTTGCCCCAACTTCAGTCCACAGGGAGGGTTCCAAATTCACATCTCTTACTGTGTAGCCTTTAGTTCTGAAAAAATTGATTTTCTCCCTTTAGAGAACTACATGGACATTCACATGCTAGCACCCTGCTATAGTCTTTGCATTTCTCTGTAAGTTTCATGGTGTTGTTTATCTTTGAACTTGTGACAAAGACTCTCCTCTTGACTGAACTCTGATCAGGCCCCTTCAAACCCTCTTCTCCACTGGCCCTCAATCTTAGCCTGTGAATACTTGAACAAACAGGCTCAGCACCTGTGGCTCAAGTGGCTAGGGCACCGGTCACATATACCAGAGCTGGCAGGTTTGAATCCAGCTTGGGTCTGCCAAACAACAATGATGATTACAACCAAAAAATAGCCAGGTATTGTGGTGGGCACCTGTAGTCCCAGCTACTTGGGAGGCTGGGGCAAGAGGATCGCTTAAGCCTAAGAGTTTGAGGTTGTTGTGAGCTGTGATGCCACGGCACTCTACCCAGGGTGATAGCCTGAGACTCTGTCCCCAAAAAATAAATAAATTAATAAATAAGTAAATAAGACTTGAAGAAACAAAATATAGTTTTTTATAGTTCAGGGCCTCAACCTTAGGAGGAAGACCCTAGCATCCCTTAATGCGACTGCCAGAGAAAACTCAAGGCTGTCAAAAGAATTCCCTGTTGGTACCAGCCACTACCTGAAGATGGTTTTATTGCCAGGGAGGTATGGGAGGTAGGTGAAGGCAGAGGTTCTGGAAGGGTGAGATTGATTCTGTCTCTCAATTTCTGGTGTGGGGGCTGACTTCAATCAGCAAACCCAACCCAGTTAATGAGTTTCATATGGACCAACTCTGCCCCTTGTCCTTTCCTTAACTCAGCTGAGCCACCCATGTTCCCTAATTCCTTATTCTCCCTTTAAAATGCCTGGTCAATGGAAAAGCAAGGATCCAATGTATTCAATACTAATATGAAGTCAGTAGATGAACTTATACATGCCCATACAAGAGAAAAACTCAATTTAATTCAAGTTGGAGGGAGGAGAAGAGAGAGGGGAGGATGAGTGTGCTCCCATAATGTAAGGCACAATGTAAGGGTATATGGCACTCCTCCCAGGTGCAGGACACAACTACAACAGGGACCTCACATAGCAAATGCAAACATTGTAACCTAATCATTAGTACCCCCATATTAACCAGAAATCAAAACAAAGCAAAGCAAAATGCCTGGTCACCTCTGTACAAATCAAAGTTGAGGTCTGTTCATTGGGGACTTTTTCTGATTACAAAAGTATATTAGCCACTAAAATCTGTCCTTGACACTTTAGCTAGTGTCCAGCTTCATCTCTGAGAGGAGACACAATCTGCCCAACTTAGCTGCGGGCTCCCTGAGAGTAGTGAGTGGAGCTTGTACCTCTTTATGCTGGCCATGGCTCTCTGCATGGTGCTATGCTCCTGTTAGGCTCCCAGAAAAATCTTCTGAAGGGGTGACACAGTGACTGATCTGGGGCATGGGGTCTGCACCAATGGTGATTAGCTTTGTCCTTGTTGCAGATGAAGTCACGGGATGGGGAGCTTTATTCAAACTCACTCAGAATATCCACAATCCAGGTAGATGTTCCCTTCTCTGAGCAACCCTATACATATACACAAACATGCACACTCATATGTAAACAAATACCGCACCCACACAAGCACGCACACATATGGACTTTGCAACTTTCCATTCTGCTTCTGTATTGTCCCTCATTTCTCTTCTCCAAAAATATTCAATTTTATAACAGCTAAACTCAGTGCTTAAATTTAACCAAAGTGAGGTGATATTTTCTGGAAACTACAAATTTAGGGAGTGTCTTATTAAGGTGAAGAAAAACCATTTGTTTTAGTGTTTTACCTAAACAGGCATCTAGAATTTAAAAGCACCGAGACTTCATGCACCATACGGATTGATGCGCTTCTTACACTAGGATTTTATGAGCATCTGAGTAACCGAGGAAGGAGAGAACTCTTGGGAAGGGAAACTCTATTACGGCAGCTCTTGGGCACCCTGGGCTGCCTGGGGCATTCTGAACAATGGAGGCAATTGAAGAATTCAAATGAGTAGGTGATGGTTTACATTTTTACAAGGCATCTCTTGGAATACCCCAGCACCGGGGCTTCAGTGGGTCCTGAGACTTCCTTCCCCTGGCTGGCACCATCTTCTCATCGTGATCGGCCATGATTCAAGATCTTTATATAACACATGCCCAGGCAACTTTTAAGTTTATCCTCAGTGTCTTTTCTTTTTAACAACCCCCCCCCGCCCCACACACACATACAAATTCCACTACTACTTATAAATGCCTATTATGGGCTAAATTGTGGTCCTTCAATTCATATATCCACATCCTAACTCCTAGCACCCCAGAATGTGACTGTGTTTAGTGACAGGGCCTTTAGAGAGGTGATGAGTGTAAGGGTGGGCCCCAATCCAAATATGATTGGTGCCCTTATGAGAGGAGATTAGGACACACACAGACAGGGAAAACCATGTGAAGACATAAGAAGAGCTGGTGGTCTACTGACCCTGGGCAGAGGATGACACAGCCCTACAAATGCCTGGACCACACATGGATTTGTATCATCCACACCTGTGAGAAAATCAGTTTCTAGTGTTCAAGCCACATAGTCTGTGGCAGTTTGCTATGGCTCCTCCTCACACAGTGTCTCTACTCATTTTCTCAATATCTCCAGAAAAAAATATTAATTTTATAGATTAAAAACTACTCCTGAGTGGATATACCCAAAGCTATGGAGCTAAACAGAGATTGTGACAATTGGGTTTCCCCAAGTCCTATAGAATATATTTTTTTCATTGTACATTTGTAAAAATTACTTAAAACAACAGATGGTATTCACATGGAACAGTGTTCTTAACTTCAGCTTCATATTGCAATGAACTAGGGAGACGGGGGTGGGAGGTATGGGGGATCAGGGGTGGGGGAACTGCTGCTGTCTGGGCCCTGTCTCTAGAGTTTCTGAATGACTGGGCTGTGTTGGGCCCAGGAGATTCTCCTGTGTAGCTAGGGGTGAGAAAAAAATGCTCTAAAAATCACTTGATCCAAACAAAATCCTGAGAATTGAAAGTTTACAAAGAGAATCATTCTATTGTATCCTTTAGAAGGCTCCGATTTCATAAATCATGGTTATTGCTCCACCAATATGAAATATATTTCTTACCCCAAATAGCTCTTCACCTTTTCACACTCCTCCCCCTCGTTGTTAGGGAGCTGACATTGCATCAGGTACTGAGAACAGAGATTGTTTAGCCATTTCATCACCACAGATACATGCAAAGTACAAAATGGCAGAGTTTTAGGGGCATTGAAAACTCCTGGAGTTTCAAGGAAGCATCTATGTTGAGAAGAAACTCCATTTGGAAGGGGTGCTCTGCAGCCCACATCACCCTAATTAGCAATTTAGCAACACAAGTCCGGTTTAAAAAAAAAAAAAAAACTGGCCTAATTTGGTAGAGCTGGATCAAGATCCGGTTTTTCAAAGTTTGGCAGCAAGTGAAATCGCGGTGGGTGCCAATTAGCTGGAGTTGCCTTCTACCCCTAGCTACTTAGTGGCCGCTTTTCAAATGTGTGTTGGTTTTTCATTAAAGATTGACCTGACTCTGTGGAATTCTAATGTCCTTTTGTTTGGTAAG
Source organism: Galago senegalensis (assembly GCA_963575145.1). Classification (NCBI taxonomy): domain Eukaryota; kingdom Metazoa; phylum Chordata; class Mammalia; order Primates; family Galagidae; genus Galago; species Galago senegalensis. The sequence continues at coordinate 10,978 of CAUYTI010128431.1, forward strand.
TCAATCCTAGCCTGGCAGTGTCATATAACACAAAATGTTAAAAAAAAAAAAAAAAAAGTCTTGGCTGAAAGTGACTTTCAAAATGCAGCTCTTTAGTTCCAGAAGAGAAAGAAAAGAAAGAAGAAAGAAAAAAGGGGGGGGGCAGCACCAGCGGCTCAAGGAGTAGGGCGCCAGCCCCATATACTGGAGGTGGCAGGTTCAAACCAGGCCCCAGCCAAAAAAAAAAAAAAATACAAGAGAGAGAGAGAAAGGAGAGAGGAAAGAGGAGAGAGAGAGAGGAAAGAAGAGAGAGGAGAGAGGAGAGAGAGAGAGAGAGAGAGGAAAGAAGAGAAAGAAAGAGAATAGTGGAGTGAGATGCAAGGCCCTCCCTCTAGGCTGTGAAATACCCAGGGAGTGCTGAGAGGCACAGCTGGAGGAGGAAATGAATAGTGACTAGAAGGACAAAAATCTTAATTCTATCTTTTTCCAACAATAGCTTTGTGGTTATCGTTTTGGGTCTTTCAGGAAAGTCAACGTGAGGGCAGTCCGGCCAGCAGAGAAGGAAAGAGACGTTACAATGGTACAGTCAAGCTTCATTTTGACCTCCATTGCCAGAGGGCCCAGCAGCCTGCGGCCCACTTAGAGAAAACTGCGTAAGTGGCCTCTTGAATATTCTGATTGGCTACCAATGCAACTTGCCTAACCAATCAGGGGAAGCCCCTCTGGGGCAAGTCCAGATTAGCTGGGCACCAATTCTCTCCCTTGGCAAGGTTCCCTCCACTAAGTTATCTTGTACCTAACGAGATATCCTGAATTTAATTTCTGGCAGAAGCTAATAATGAAACTTCTTGCTAACAACCTCACTGATAACTTGCCCCAAGCAGGATGGTTCTTCCGTCTGCTTAGAGACAAGTTTGCTTTAGCTGAGGCAAATTTGACTGCTGGTGGTGACTGACCATCTAAGGGTTTATACCAGCTGCCAACATGGCCAAAAGAACAAAAGAGTTTATGATCCACAGTCTAATCCCCTGAGGCCTGGGTGGTGTTTTGTTTAATATGATTCATGTTTTTTCACCTTGAAAAGTCCTTCTCCCAGTGATTCAACAATAGTGTCTGTTAATGCAAGCCTTACTACAGTAGACGCTCTGAAAGTTGACCACACAAGGGAGTGTAAAAAACTGGTCAACATATGTACATGTGGTGAATGTCCAGTCTATGAAAATTAGGGCAACATAAGGAAGTGGTCAGTGTAAGGAGGGGGCAAACTATGGAAGTTATACTATATAGATTTTTATACATATTATATAATATACATATATATAATATATGTGATACTATAAACACGTATTAAATCATAGTAACTTGAGATATACACATATATGTGTGTGTGTTTATGTATATTGTGAAAAATCAACAATAGTGTCTACTAATGCTAGCCTTATTATTTGTGTGTATGTATACGTATAGGTGGATAGATATGTAGTAGATATACACCAATTTGAAAAGTCCTGCTCCTGGGGGTTCAACAATTGTGTCTAGAAAATAGCAGGTTGGCTGGTATTCTTAGGGGTAAAGGGTTAATTGTGTCATGATTACATTTCCTGAGTAACTCTGGATTTACTGTGAAATGGCTGTTAATGCCAGCCCTATTGGTATATATGTGATATCTCTCTATCTCTACACCTCTATCTATCTACCTCTACCAGTGCCTTCTAAAGCAAAGCTCAAAGAGTGAAACAGGATCCTCGCTGGTGTGGCCAAGACCTCATAGCCTGTTGGATTAGTTCTACTCATTGGATCTTAGGACAGAAGTAAAGAGTGCCAACAGTTGAAAGATAGAGACTAGGAGTTACATTTTGTTCTAAAATCCTGATAAAGTTTTGTTTTGGGGTTATTTTTTTCCTTCTTCCAAAATGATAATGACACAAAAGAGGCAATTAAGCGTGTGGCTGGCTTAGGTGCAGTGACAGCTTGCTGCATTTGTGTCGCTTAGCTGCTGGATTGTCTTTTCATATCTCATGTCTACATGTGCCAAGGTGTGGACTAGTACATGCTTATCTTAAAGCAGCGTCAAATTCTGGAAGAACCAGCTTTGCCACCAGTCTCTCTGTGACTTTTGTTTGTTTGTTTCTAAGAGGGTTGAGGAAGGAGGAGGGAGGAGTCCTTATGTCTCTTGCCATCTTTATGGACGCTCACAGCCTTGATGGTCTCACCTACTCTCATGGTTTTAAATACTATCTGCACGGATGGTGATACAAGTTGGCAACCACCACTTGGGAATAAACGTTCCTTACATTTTCTGATAGTTGGAAGAACTCAAAGAAGTTTAGAAAGGAGTAAGCGATGGCACAGTTAGCTGTGGTTGAGAGGATGATGAAGACATGACACTTAGAAGATGATCAGGGACAATCACTGGGCCTCCCAGAACAATTCGTGAAAACCAACCAGATAGCCTTAAAGTAAAATGTGGACCTAAATGCCCAGAAGCACCCCACCCCTTTGTAAGATTTGTAACAAAAATTAATATGAATGGAGAATGGAATTAATAGCTCTGCTAGTCAACCTAAGAGCTGTATCAGTGCTAACAAAATGGCAGAATTAAAAGACCATCAGAGTTGTCCTACAAGAGCTTTTGTGATTAATGATGTGTAAAGAAAACATGAAACTCTCTCAGCTGCATGAAGAAGAGGAAAGAATCAAAAAGAAAACTGTTGGTCTCTCCCCTTTCCCCATTTGATTTAAGCAGTCTTTATTCTCCACAGTGGTAAGTTTTCTAGATACGTCTGTAGACCTCAACGTATGGAGAAGGAAGATCCCGTCCAAAGGCAGTTTGTCTTAAGATACTATAAATGACACTAAGTTTTTGCCCATTTGCAATATATAAATTGTGCCATAACAAAAATTACAATAAATAAATAAATGCCATTAAAAGAAAAACTTTAGATAAATTAAAGTTAGCAGGATTTATCTGAGCAAAGAATGATTTGTGGGTCAGCAGCAGTCAGAACAAGAGGAGGTTCAGAGAGCTCTGTCCCGGGAGTGTAAGCAGTGAGGTTGGTCGGATGAATATGCAAGCAAAGTAGAGAAATTAATGGGTCAGCTCCAGCTTTATTTGGGATCTGGTGTGATGATGTATTTGTTTTATTTGGATATGGTTCCATGGGAAGTCCCTTAGTTGTATAACCAGTTAGCTACTGTATTTCCCCCCAAATAAGACACTGTCTAATATTTATTTTTTCTCAAGAAGACACACTAGGGCTTATTTTCAGGGGATGTCTCTCTCCATGCCGAAATGCATAACATGGCTATGCAGATACACTGCATAACCATGCCCATCACTAGGTCTTATTATCAGGGTAGGGGTTATATTTAACAAATGTATAGAAATCCCGCTAGGGCTTATTTGGGGGGTAGGTCTTATTTTCAGGGAAACACGGTAGTTGGCTGTTTGTGATTGGTTGAGGCTTTTGTTCTAAAATTTTAGTCTCAAACCAGCTACAATAATACAAAGCTTACTAGGTTGTTACAGAACATCTGGACCCAAACTGTATTTCTAGTTAATGAAATAAGATTGTCTGTCCAGATGTCTAAAGCCTTTTATAAATATTTATGGAAAAGGACTCTTGATAGTTCTCATTTGCTTTTCATAAAGAGTCTTTTAGAAAGATAATTTTTGATTCATTTAGTCTTATAGAAGCCCCTGCCAGCCAATCAAAAGGACATATCATTATTTCTGAGGCATTTTGAAACCTTTCTTTTCCAGTGCACTTTGCAAGTTAAAACTTCTCTGTTGCTGTAATTCTAAGTGTCCTTTGTAAGGTTGACTCATTTTTTTCCAAAAATGTACAGGTTTGGGGACAATAAATTTTGCACATAAAATTAGCCAAGTTCTCAAAAAATGGAGTTCCAGACTCCCAGGGTCTCACATTCCGTAAATTTAGAGATGCCCACTTAACAAAGCCCCAAACTGGATTCAGTACAGTTAGTTATCAGATCCAGTCTGATTCTGGACCTAGCCTAGTAGAACAATTGTTCAAATTAAGTTAGCGAGTCCAAAATGCAAATTTGCAGAACTCAAATCAAAGAAGGAATCAATATTTTCTTAAAAATAATAAGAAGGAATGTACCATGACCACCAGTGGTAGCAAGAAAGCAATGGGCAAATGGGTCTGGTGGGTACTTTTGCTTGGTCACTGGAAGTCTCCTTTAGATCCCACTTCTGACACAAAATTGTTAAAAGAAAAATCTTTAGACAAACTTAACAAAGCTTTTATTTGAGTAAATAGTTCATGAATTGAGAAGCACTCAGAACATAGAGAGGTACAGAGTGCTCTACTCTAGGACTGTGAGCAGTAAGATTTTATAAGAACATGGATGCAAAATTTCCTGATTGGGTATGGTCTGATGGCAGGTCCCTAATTTTATAAACAACTGGTTGTATATGCTGAGGGGTTTTTTTTCTCCCCAAAGCCAGTTCTAAGAAATGTTTAAGTTCTAGTTTGCTTATATAAAATCCCAGTTACCAAGACAATTTTGGGGTAATGGCCTCCTTCTTATTTGATATATATATATATATATATATATATCAAATACTATATATATATATAGTAAAACAGTTTATATATATAAATATATATATACTATATATATATACTATATATA
>CAUYTI010128433.1:0-14392 GCA_963575145.1 Galago senegalensis
CCCTCACCTGTACTAGTGAAATCATCAGCCACCAATGCAAACCCTTCTTTACTAGTGATCTCACCAACCACCAATCAAAAGTGTACTCATACCCTTCTTCCCCTTTTTGCTTTCTGTACCCTATAAAAACTGCCTTCACCCCGAGTTTGGGGCTCATCCTAGGCTTGCATGCCAGGAGAGTCCAGGCTTCCTGGGGCCTGAAATAAACTCATCTCGTGCTTTTTACATTGGAGTGTGTCTTGGACTATCTGTGGGGGTCTTTTGGGAGAATTTCGGGCATAACAATTCCAAATATATTGATGTTTCCCTTTGTAATTGTCTCCATCGTTTGCATGTTTAAAAAGTTTATGCTTCCAAATCTAGAAATCCAAACACGGAATTGTCATTTCACATTTCTGAGATTTTAGCTTTACATGGACTCTGAGTTGACTTTCCCTTAACAATGATTTTAGCTTCTGTTTCCCTTTTGATTTTTTTTTTTTTGCTATCTGATATGAATGAGGATCTAAACTATTGCCTCTCCTAAAGACAATCAAACTTTTCAACTCCATTTACTGAATAATTATTTTACAAATGATTTGCAATATTTTCTTAATGCTGTACATATCGAATTCACAGGCCCCCACACATCTGTGTGTCTGTTTTCCATTCATTCTCCCCCTCTGGATATTGTTGCATAGACTAGTAGTTAGTGTATTGTGTCTTTATAATATGTTTCAAGTGTGTAAAAGGATTTATAGCCACCTAAGTTATATTTTTCCTTTATGCCATGTTGCTAAGTTTTTAACAAATAGTTTGAAGATAGCCTTTTAGATAATTGAGTCTTTCTGGTAATTCTCTCCTTAAATAAATCATATGTTTATCTAATTATTGTCCCTAAGAACTGTAAGCAAATACCAAAAAAAAATTCATTTGATAATTTTTGATATAACAGAGTAATTATAATACAACATACAGCCCTCAAAGTTCCTTCAGCTGTCGAACAATCACCAAATTAAACTCTTCTGTAACTTATAAAATGGTTTAATATTTGACTTATGGATCTCAAGTATGCCCATAAGCAGGTCACTTGAAGCCTCTGATGAGTCTAGTAGTGCCCTGGCATTTTATGTCCAGAATGCATTAGTAACTACTAATATGTCACTCTCCAGTATTTTTGCAATATAATGATTGTCTGAAAATGTTAAGGGAGGACTGAACAGACCTGAATGTTCACTAAGAAACACGGGATTAGCATTATGAGAAAAGAGTCACTGTTTCCCATTTAGACCAGTCCTAGAACATTCGATAATCCAGGGGTTGGAGAAAAAAAATGAGGAAAAGAGCAAGAAAGCAGATGTGAATTGCAGAGGTGGCTTTAAAAGGAGCAGATGAGATGTCACCCTCAGTACTTTCTGTGTGTCTTTCAGAAATTCAGGCATCTCTGCCCTCAAAAGGGGGAGGGAGGAGAGAATTAGAAAATCAAGCACAGCACCTTGTTATGCAGATGTTTCATTCTAACAAGGAATGCTGCATTTAAATACAATGCTGTTTGCTTTGTGCAAAACTGAAACTGAAACATTTGTAAAGGTTTCTTTGTACTGTTTCTAATCTATAATTTAACAGATTTGTTCCATCTGAACAAACATTTGCTGAATGTCATGGAAATGGTTTTGAAAAGTATAAGTGTCAGCAAGATCGCCTCCAAACACAGCACTTGAACAAGGCGGCACCTGTGTGCGGAACACAGACTCACCCACCAAACGGGCAGTGTTTCACAAACAGCATCTCAGCTGTGTGGCTGCGTCCTTTCCAAAGCTGTCCTTTTTCTCTGTCCTTAAGACATGGCCTCAAGCTCGGTCTCATATTCTGCACAAGCCAGGGGCGTTCATCACACACATCTACTTGCCCATTTGTCCAGAATTGTTGCCTCTGATCCGTCCTTTGAATAACTTATACTCTTGACCTTTCTGATCAATAACATGAATGATAAAGGCAAAGGCATGTGGTTTACATCTTTGTAGAAACTGCCATCTCTACAAAGTAGTTAAATAAATAATTCCTTTGGTGTTATTCATTGCCTCCTGCAAGCAGTATTTGTATGTGTGTGGGAGCCAGACGTACTGCATCTTCTTACCTTTGATGTTTGGTCTTGTTTGGGGGCTGCTCTTTTGACAGGCTTTCAAAAGCCCCCTACTATGAATGTCGAATTAAGCACCCTTATAAATATGCATGAACATAAACCTCATATACTCATTTTGGTGGCTACTCACTGTGCCGGGTTGCCCTGAAAGCCATTCCAAATGGTTTTGATTTTGCGTTTGAGATTCTTAATGGTGGTAATTATCTGTTGCAGCCATGCAGTACCAAATATGATGCGTGTTAGAGATACTTTAAAAAATAATAATAAAAGCATCTAAAGATGCTAATTCCCACATTTTAGTTCCTACAGGGCAATTAGCCCCTAGTAATGATGTTTATATTTATATGCAAATGTTTCAGGAAAAATGAATCTTAACAGAGACTTCCTATCAGTAGGATTGGGAGATGAGAGCAGTCCATCTGTCTGTAGAAGATGCCTGCCATTAGCTCTACATGTAGCCTATTTCTGTAATAGAAACTATTTAATCTTAAGTAATTCATTCTTCATTTTGTGTTATTTTCCCTTCCTTCTGTTCTTTTATTAAGACTCTTAACTAATGTACAGTATGTGTGGCACTTCAGGGCCTACACAGAGATGCCTTGCTACATTTTCTTCTGAGTATCATCTGTTCTTTGAATTTTACCTAATATCCTCTCCATTTCTCATTTTAGAATAATAATTGAGTAACCAAAGCAGACTTCTCAGGGGGGCACTTATTGGTTAATATCCTCTGTTTAAGAATTGCAGCAACATGCATAGACAGAAATATAATGAAGATACAACGTTCTATATTACAGCTGTAGCTCTTGACTATCTTCCAGATAATTAAAAAAAAAAAAAAAAAGGAAAAGGAAGAAAGAACGAAGAAAAGTGAAAGAGAAATTCCTCCTTGTGCATGTGAGGACACTGAAGCATCAACACATTCTGCAAGCTCTTTGTTCAGTTAGACTAAGGAAAACGTCTTAGTCTAGAAACAACCCCTAGAAACACTTGCTAAGCTTTCCACTAGAAGATAATCTCTTAGTACTGAGGGTCCGGGCGTAGTCACAACTAAATATTTTTCCTGTATTCTTTTTGTTTCCCCAAGTCATATTAAACTATCAATGGACAATTCTGTTACTTAGGTAACATCTATGAACAGAACTCTTGCTTAACTTGGATACATTCTTTCACGGAGGGTGAAATGCACATCCTTAATATCATTTAACAATAGTTATTTGTTACTGTTTTAGAGAACCTCAAAGAAGAATTCCCTTCTAGCTATTACAAATACAGAATCTCTAAGTTCATGGTTATGTAAAACAAAATTGTTAACTGAATACAGAACTATAAAGATCTATCTAATACCATAAAAACACCTGGGAGTTCATATTTTATGGAGGATGAGAAAAAAATGAAAAAAATTCAAAAGGTACCATAGTAAAAATACTCTGGCATATTTTACCAGCTTGACAGTAAAAAATTCCTTCAAGCATAGTAACACACAAAGGCAAGGGCAGAATTTGGTGATTGTACCACACTTAATAAAATTTTGGTACATGGTTTTTACCTGTGGCTTCCCATAATAAAAGATACACTCTTTTGATATCTGTGTATACACTTTTTGCCCTTTAATCCAGAACAAACTAGGAAGCAAGCTACCCCAACATTTCTAAAGAAGAACCAAAATGCCACAAATAGTACCGTATTTCAAAACACAGATGCTCATTGTCACTCATTGTCAAAACCTGGAATGGGGAATCTGGGAAAAGAAGAAATTCAGCATCCTGCCAGTGGGAAATCTCATTAGACACTCTTGAGATTTATCTGTCACTCTGACAAGATAATTTGATTTTAAATTCCATCACTGCTAGCCCTAATTTTGTAAAATTAAATTGAAAAAAGTGACTTCTTTTTCTCCCATCTAATGAATAATAGGATAATATAAATCAAAATCAAGGGCACCATTAATCAGAAATAACAGGAAAAAAAATTTAAAACTTTTAGCCTTTTAGGGAAATAGAAAAGTCTCCCTCCCTTACCACCACTGACCAAGTATATGCACCTGTTATCCCTGCAGAACTTCAATACTTCCTGGTCACTTTCCAAGGAGGAGCACTTATCCAAACCTCACAGTGAGCCCATGTTAGTGCATTATTATCCTAATTCATTTCGGAAGAGAGTTTTTCAGACAGTAGACAAAACATAGTAACATATCATAAATATGCTCGTACTTTTAGGCATAGTTAGCCTCTGGGCTAACTATAAATGTTATAAAAATCTTGTCCTCTCTCTTCCTGTTTCTCAATAAAGGGACACATAAACAATTTAATGCCAGTGATTTATATACTTTCACAATGTCCATCTACTTGAAGATCATCATTTGCTTTTTCAGTCATTTTTCTGCATAGTACCTCAGAACTTAAGTATTCTCAGTTTTAGAGAGATCAGTGAGCAACTCATAAAAAAAAGAACGGAATTCCATCTAAACCAAATTGCAACAGAGTGCCTTAACTGAAGAATTGCTTTTTTACATTCCCAGGTGACATACTTCATATACTTTCCAAATATTAAAATTTCTAAAGAATGAACACTTAATGTCAACTCGCTTGTTAGGGAATTGAGTTCAAGGAAGGTGAACAGCAGAATTTTTTAATATGAAGTAGAAGAGTTAGGGGCACTTACGCTTTAGCCTCTTTGTTTAGCATAACCAACTCTGATTGGCTCAGCTTCCAGAAGGTTCCCTCCTGGAATGTTTACTTTACTTTCTCTTCAAGGGAACAGTGTTTGCAGGCCTAGCACCCTGTCACTCTTTAAGTCCTACTTATGTTTCTCCTTGCCACATTTCTTCCAGGAAAATGCATGAAGAGACAAAACTATTCTGTTACTGATTAAAATATCATTGTGTCTTCCTAGGAAATAGGCCAAGTGCCAAACAGCCTCTGCTTAACTGAAACTTAGAACCAAAATGCCTCACTGAATTTAAAAATGTGCATACTTTGGAACATGCTGGTTCCAGAATCTGGCACATCAGGATAGTTAAATGATTAATGTATTCATCTTTGTCAAAAAGTGGTTACACTTTCTACTTGGTATCCTAGGCAGATAAAGCCTTTTGATAGATCTTTTAAATATTTAATGGTAAACAAGCATATTCATATATATGTGCACTATATATATATTTGTGTGTCATGTGTGTATGTGTGTGTATCTTATATAAAATAGCATAAAATGCGAATAAACTTATCACCAAATAAGAACTAAGGAAAGGTAACTGAGAACTGTGGATTCAATTTCTTCTTATCAATAAAATTCCAACAATAGTTCTTTTAACTGATGGTTCTGTATATTGCTTAAAGAAAGTATTTACCTTATAAAGTTGTGAAGATTCTTCTCACAATCAGGTGATGATGACTCAGTCTTCATAAGCAGCCTGAGTCTTTAACAAGGAGTGTGGTACCAGCAGCAACTTCCCACCTATTAGAAAATTTTAAATTAGAATTTTTTCCAAGTCAGAATAAAAATAATTGTTTTCAAGTTTTATATTTAGAAATCAATCAACTTTTTAAAACATAAATGCATACATACAAGTTCTGGCATGTAAATCTTCCTTCACAACTTCTATTCATTTTTTTATTGGTCATTTGTCACATATAATAAAACACAGATTGTGGAAAAGTGATATGAAAATAATTGCGTAAAGATATGAACTCTTAAAATGCCTTCATCAGAGACATTCAGCTCTTATTTTCAGAAACAAGCTCCTCGAAGATTTTACCTTCACCCTGAACATGGCTGTGACAGGCCAGTCAAGGTCCACCGAATCCAATTAGAGCAGTTTTCTGGGAAAGGAATTGTGCTTCTTGACAATATTAGGGCAAAATGTTGTGTGAGCTATTTTAACTGTAAGGAGGGCAGTGGTAGCTACAACCATCTTTAGTCTGTGGCTTAAAACTGTGTCATAAAGCAATGACAGGCATAAAATATCTGTCAAGCTCTACTGGAACCAGGCATTGGTTTTTCTGCCCTACAAGGCTGTAGATTGTATATACTCAGTTGCATAAAATCAGGAAAATGTTTAGAGGTTAGAAATATTCAGAACAATGGAGAGAGAAGTCACTGTAATCTGTCATAACTCAAGAGGGGATAGTGTTCTGTGAATCTTACATAAAAGGATTCAAAACAGATTTGCCCAATTCAGAGACCTAGCAGTTACATACTCTTCCTCACTCCACCACATTAACGAAGCCCTGACAAATCTGCTTCCTAAATATCTACTTGTTTGCCTCCCCCATTACACATTTCCTGCCATCTCCCTTGTTACAGACTTTGCACTAGCCATAGCTCCCTAACTGGCTGCCTTTCCCAAGGCCTCCCTCTAGTCCACACCACGCTGTCAGAAGCACCTTCCTACAAACACGAATATAAACATTTTAAGCTTTGGCTTGGTTTCATATCAATAGTTCTTTATTCCAAGAACCATAAGGAGAAAGAACATATCCTTTGTGATCTGGCTTTTACCTACATTGTGGACATATCTTAGTCTTTTTACTATTACCCAATCGACTTTGAGGTCTGGCAACATGGAGATAGATCCACATAGTCTACAATTACATTTTGCACATATTGTTTAGTTTATCTTTTAATCCATCTAGAAAAGTTCCTGATGATTTTCTACACCCCATTCAGAGCCGTTTCCTATTTTAGTTCCCCAGAGAGTTAATAACCTCTCCAGTCTAAGATGGCTGGAGAGTTCTGGCTGTCTGAGCACTTTTACTTAAGGGTCTCGAATGGCAGTTCTGGTCTAAGATCCTTGTCGTGCATAGTGGACTGGCAGATAGTCTTTTTATTTGCTTTTTTCTTTAACACTGGAGAAAATGTCTCAAGTCCATTCTGTGATTTGAACTGAAATCCGAATACAGGTTAGTAGGTGGCTGACGAAGCACTAGTATTTTGATCCTGCAACTGCACACACTGTGTTTCTAAGTGACTGACTATATCATCTCACCTCTCTCATACAATACAAAATACTCAGAATCATCAGGAAATGGAGTTCTGGATTTTTTTTGCAGTTTTAGGCCAGGGCCAGGTTTAAACCCACCACCTCTGTTATATGGGGCTGGTGCCCTGCTCCTTGAGCCACAGGCACCACCAACTTCTGGATTTTTTATAATGCCTTTAGAGATATATGAGTTGTTGGAATAAAGACCATGATTGACTGACTGCCACAGATAATCCTTTTAGAAGTTTATGTAGAAAAAAAAAACCCCATTGATTTATTATTCCTGAATGTCCAATGACCACCCAATTATACCTAGGCAAGTCCAGTGTATAAATTTCTTCCTCCTCGGATTTAATCTCCACAGGTACTACAGGATAGATATTTGTTCCCATTAGGTTAATATTTTCCCAGCTAATATTTGGTAAATAAAATCAATGAAACATCTGAGTTTTGTTTGTTCATGTTCAAAGAGGCTGAATAAAATGAATCACATAATTATACCAATCCCTTCACTTCCCATTATATGCTGGACATGAAGCTCTAATATCAACATAAGCTGCGTTTGATCAACACGCAGGAAGAATGCAAAGGCACTCTCTGGTTTTTGTAATGCTCTTTTCTACCTTTCGAAATTGAGTGGCTTTAAGTAATCCTCCTGAAACTTCACACCTCACACCCCTTCAAAGCCCAATGCTCACACATGGTAGCATTAGAGGAAGGACTATTAAAGACCCCCATTGGAACTGTGGCCTATTCATTTTCTGTGTAAACCCTGGGGTTCCCGTGCAGACAGTGATGTGCCAACACGAACCCAGACAGCTGCTGTACTAAAGCTGCTCTGAGTGCAGGTGGGGAGACAGCTTGTGATATTAACAAGACTAGATCCTTCTTGTGGCTTTCTATAGCCTTTATTTAAAATACAGAAAAATGCTTTCAAAGACTTATTTATAACTGTATCAAGCACAGATTGCACCAACATTATGCTGCAATGAGCACATGTGTTATTCATACTGATATTAAGTATTTTTCTTTTTGGAAATAGCCAAAAAGGAAAAAAGTATATTTTGTGACTATGATTTCACATAGGAGCTACTAAAACCGTATCAGTGAAACTGACTTGGGTGAAAATAGCTTTTTTGAAATTAAAAAAAAAAAATTATGAAAATAAACATACAAAAAGATTCAGTGTAAATAGAGAAATTGAGACATAAGAAATTTTTAAGCAAAGGTTTTATGGATATCACAGCTGTTGCATGCATTTTTTTCCCCTTTACATAAAAGTCATAAATTAAATTAGATTTGAATAGTCTACATCACTGTAAGCTTGGATTTTAATTTTTCTAACTCCTTGATGGGCCTTAACAGCATTCTGAACCTTTAAAACATGCACACTGTTTTTCCTGAAATTTTACTAAGCTCTTGCTATGTGCGATGGCTGTATTAGGCATTATAAGTGATTAGGACCAACATGACGATATCTAGGATATGTTGTTGACTTTAAGAAATTTATATCCCTTTGGGGGCAGCACCTGTGGCTCAAAGGAGTAGGGCGCTGGCCCCATATACCGGAGATGGTGGGTTCATCCCAGCCCAAGCCAAAAACTGAAAAAAAAAAAAAGAAAAGAAATTGATACCCCTTTGGAAAGAAATAAATGTTCACTAAGAGTCAACAAGTACAAGGGCAGTAATAATAAGAATAATAAGTGGTTAAGGGCCAGCAGATGGAGGCTCTGCTATTTACCAGGTGCTCAATCTTCAGAACCATATTCCCAGTCTTTGGCCTAAATTTACTCATCTTTAAGATGAGAATCAAACTATTACCTATCCTATGGGAATTTTTCCTAAGAATTAAAGGGACTATTGCAAAGAAAGCACTTTAAAAGAATATAGCCCCAAATCGTTCTTGTAATTAATTTTTAATAATTCATAAGTGGTGGGGGTTATTTGGGGACAACATTGACTAAAGAGCTACACAGAAGAAAATAATTTTTTTGTATTCAGTGTCTTGGAAATAATTTGATTTAGCCATTGAAGAGCAAAGATTTGGAGAAGATGCTGAGGAAGGTTTAGGAAACTATGAAGGAGCAAAAGGTGTGTTTTAGAAAGTGACAGAGTCATAGACACATAATTGAAGGAATGAATGGATCTGTAGAAAGGGGTGAGGCTAGAGAGTGGTAAACAGATATAGAACAGAGACCCCAATACATATGGTGAAGAGCAAAATTCTAATTTCTTATGAGCAATTTTTAATCTTTTTTACCCTTAAGTTTACAATTAAACCCTCAAGTTTACAATTAAACTTGAATAATTCCCATGAAGTGATCGTTTCATTTGACATTTCATTATATTCCCTCCCGGCTCAGAACTGTGAGTTCATCCACTTCTGTTAAACTGTTTCTCCATATTAACATTGCTTTAATTCTGTTGAATTCCCATACCATCCCTATTTTTCTAAAAATTGCCCTTTATTTCTTTCTCTTAACCACATGTATTTTTTAAATATGATTGTTCCAGGCATCTCAAATGCCTCTCTTAGCCTGAGCAGTTATACATGCCATCCCTCAAGGAAACTCAGGTTTCACATTGAGTATTTACTGGTTTTAGAGGGTTGAACATTCCCTTGTTCTCTTCAGTTATCAGTTTTTTCAACTTTAGAAAAATCAAAAATAAAGCCTGTTTTATAAGCAAGTGGTGATAAAAAAAACTGATAAGAATAACAAATTAAACCCTTGGAATTATTACAGATTATAAAATGCTATTCAATATTACTAATATTCTTAATGTTATTATTTTTGAAAAAATGTTTACTTTAGGAAAATGATATCAATAAACCATTATTAGTCAAAAATACAGTTGACATATTTTTGAAATGAAGCTAAGCCAACAAAAATCTCACCCTTGAAAAACCATCTTACTCTATTCCTCTTATCTGTAAAGGGGACACAATTGTCTTAATATTGAAAACAAATATTTTCAAGGTGGAAAGACTACCTTGAGAAATAGAGTGGAATTATATTTATTCATTGAAAAATCAGAAAATTCTGCAAGAAACCTAATATGAACACATTATCTCTCAAGGGTAAGAGCACCTATGATGTTATTTTCTAGATGACATATTTTGTATTGCAATTTTCTAAGGAGGTAAAAAGATTAAATGAAACCTCATCAAAATAATTTTAATAAACATATTTGTAATTATTATGGCACCCTGTATTTTGCTATATCCATTCTAGACTATCTATTGAGCACTTGAATGATTAATTTTTTTTTTATGGAAAACATCTCATTGGTTTTATTTTGTTTTTCGAAGAGCTAGAACGAAACTATAAAACAAATGTTTAATATTTTGCTTGTAGATTAGGCCTACTTTCTTCTTTTTAAAGAGAAGTGGGAAAGTAATGGTAAATTATTGTCTAGGAGAATATTATAGTAAATCTCTTAGAAAGGGGAGAAGAGATAAAAATAAAACAATAACCAAGAGACCAACCCGCAATTGTTAATAGATCGCCTTTCCTTTCTCATACATAAGTAACCTAGTATAAAATGTTCCTACATTTGTGACTGCAACACATATCAAATTAATTCAGAGCATGACAGGAAGGGCAGACGAGGGGCTGTTTTGGAAATGAATAGAGTTCATGAAGTATTTAATAAGTATCGATCCAGATTTCACCAGAGTGTAAGTTACTCTCTGCTACTAAGTTAAGCACTTGGGAAAGCTGCATCAACTATAAGGTCAGTGGTTCCCCCAACACCAAGTGATGAGTGACTGGCCCAACACTCTTTCTGAAATCAAGACAGGGCTTCTCCCAGTCCTCCCCACTGGCTATAGAATCCTTTTAAAAATTTAAAAGCGCATATATTTGACTATAGGGTATGAGGTAGGATGATCATTGAGTCAGGGAATGTTGGATGGTTTGGAAATGAGCCACTAATTTGCTGCTACAATCGGTAGACAAAAAGAATTTTTTCTGCCGATTTTTAAAATCCTCACTTCACTCACTTCAGGAAGCCTGACTCTATCCTGTTTTTTTCTTTCTTTCTTTCTTTCTTTTTTTTTTTTTTTTTGGTAGCTGTTATTTTCAGTTTTTATTACAGCATCATAGAGACTAGCTGGAGTCTAACTACGAGAAAGATCTTAGGTCCCACACTACTTCTTTTGCTAAATTTTTAAACTGTGTGCTCATCTGTCAGTCTCTTTGGTTGTCAATTTTCCATCTAGCCTTTGATGCTTATCAGGTTCAAAAGCTAACTGAATGGAAAAAGGCGTTTTAATAGCCTATGCTTCAAAATATCCCATAAAAGCACTAACTAATGTGTCACCAACTTTATAGTCTAACTCATGTTTTCCAATTTCCTCAATTCTGGGCTTCCAGATTAACACATTGAATAGGAAAGTTGACAGCCATTTTTAAATTGAAGAAAGTAGAGATGTCCAGGTAAGAATCTTTTTTTTTTTTTTTAAATGATTCTTTACACTATGAAGAACGTAGCTACAGCCTGGCTGCAGTTCTCTGGGCCATTTTCTTACTGTCATCAACCTCTTCCCCGATGATCAGAATAATTGTACTTAGCCCTATGTTTTCACACGGTTTCTAGTTATGTGAAACATTTTCCTAAGACCTGGTACTTTACTAAGCAGACTAGACCTCACAGGTTAAAAAAGAAAAAAAGGTAAAACCTGTGATGAGTGAGTATAAATAGGACGGGATGAGCAATTTTACCACCTTTACTTAGACTGATAGAATTCAAATTTGGGTTAATTTCTCTAAGGCCATAGATTCAGATTGGTCATAGCTGCATCATGGTCTGTATTTTTTTTAATGGGGTAAAAAGGAGAGATGGAAATAGCCTGGTTTTTTCAAGGAGCAGCCCTACAAAAAGAGCTCCTTTCTCCCAATTTCTGAGACTTCTTTCACCTGAAATGAATCTCAAACACTGAAATATTTCGCTGAATCTTAAACTTACAACGGAACGGATAAAAAAGCTATCAAAAAGAAACTGAATTTTTGAAATTTTCTCACCGAATCATACCCTCTACATTATGCGGCCTTGTTATTTTATTTTGGTTGTGATTTCTTTTGAAAGCGATTGCCTTAGCAGTAAAAATAGCATAACTCTCACAGGGAGTTTCCACATGTATTTTCCTGTTTGTTTATATCATTTAATATACCGGTTTCCTTAATAACTAGCATAAAAAATGTTTGAACTATAAATAAAACATGTGCACACATTTGAATTTTCCTTTTAGTTTTGGTTGACAGAGGTCTCCTATTCTACCCCAGACATTGGTTGTTCCCTTAAAAAAACACATGCAAATTTTGTAGACATTAAAATTTCTATCTACAGAATTAAATCAAAATTCAGAATTTTATTCTAACAAGAGAGCTAAAATTTAGAAATAAATACACACACATATACCAATGATTTCATACCACTGGTTTTGAGAAACTCACCAGTTTGTCAAAGGAATTGCATCTATGCCTCACATCAAATAACAAAATTAATTTTAGATAGACTTAGAATGTCTCATAGTACTGATTAATTAAAAATGAGCATGTGCTATTAAAAAATGAGAATAGAATGTAGCATTCCAAGCAGCAGAGGTGTTTTTTTTTTTGGGGGGGGGGGTCCATATTAGGAGAGAACCAAAAAGCTAAGGAAGCTATCTTTCTTTCCTCATTTTCCTTTCCTTTCTTTCAAGACCAAGTCTAACTCTTTTGCCCCAGGTAGAGTGCTGTGGTGTCAACGTAGCTCATAGCAACCTCAAACTCCTGGATTCCATCAATCCTCTTGGGACTGTCAACTGGCATTTTCAAACTCTACCTTTGTATCTCTTGGAGGGAGAGGGGCTGAAGCCTGGGTGTACAACTGGCTTTGAGTTAAGACAAGGAGTCTAGATATGTTTAGGAGCTTCGTATCATACAGGGACATTCATAGCCTTTTGTAACAGAAGGAAATTAAGCTACCCTAAATAGAAGGTAATTTAAATATATACTTACACCAACTATTTTCCATTTTAAGTACCCAAATTACCTTGTTTCTGGGTCTCCTGTATGAAGTTAGTGGTAAGACAAAAAAGATTTACTAAATATTCCAGTGATTTTCTGAAAACTCTCCCTTGACTAATTAAAGTCATCCTCTATTATAGATACTTCAAAATGACACATATTCTAGGGCACCATCACAATTATTATATTTTGAATGATATATAGTATTTAGAAGACAACTTGGCCTAAAATGATGTCAATAAATGAAAATGTTTGATACATTTAGATGTCACCAGAGAAAGAGCCAAATATACTGAACGCACATTTAGTGATTTTTCTCTAGGGAAACTTCAGAATTTTCACAAAAATTCACATTTTTTTCACAATTGCAAAGCTAGAGGCATTTATAGATGCCTTAAAGAGCTAGATGTATCACTGTGTGATATGTTAACTAGCTATACTTAACCACTTAATGATCATGGAATTAAACCTCCAGGATAAAAACAGGTAAGCAAGAAAGAAACAAGTAACATGATTCCATATATTTTACAAACAGGTATTTATGTCTCATTATAAAACTAAGCACAGCAGCATATGTAGATTAAATGGGTGTCTATTTTAAAGAATTTGGATAGCAGAGAAAATGAGTTGCTCAGAAAGGACACAGATGGCAGAAAATGTGGTTTTATTAGTAATAAAAGGCAGTGACATAGGTAAAGACATAGGTAAGGTTTGGGAGCTATTCTTTGAAATAAAGGAAGAAGAAAAAACTTAATATTCTCCAATCAATGTTAAATGGGATAACGTTATTTTAATATATACTTTATTCTCAATTTCATATTAAATAAATGAGTATTTTAAGTAATACTTTGGCTACATTAGCCACATTCCCAAGAATATTCAATTGCCTAACCCCTAAAGTCAAGGAATAAAAATCTTATAAGAAATAAGTATGCATATTTATATGCATATTTATATGGAGCCTTAGATTTTGTGGATAATTTGCTTTTTTTTTGTGTTGTTTGTTTTAGAGACAAGGTCTCACTTTATCACCCTTGGTAGAGTGCGGTGGCATCACAGCTCACAGCAGCCTCCAGCTGTTGAGCTTAGGCGATTCTCTTGCGTCAGCCTTCTGAGTAGTTGGGACTACAGGCACCCGCCACAATGCCCAGCTATTTTTTTGTTGCAGTTTAGCCAGGGCCGGGTTCAAATCTGCCACCCTGGGTATAGGGGGCTGGCATTCTACCCACTGAGCCACAGGCACCGTCCTGGAGTCTCACTCTTGCTCAGGCTGGTCTT
>CAUYTI010128434.1:0-18066 GCA_963575145.1 Galago senegalensis
ATAAATATATAAATATGTATATAATATTTGTATATATCAAATATGTATATATACATATATATTAATATTGTATATTAAAAATGTTGAAATATATTAATTATATACATATATTAATATTGTATATAAATATATATATAAATGTGCATATATACAGATTATTATTAATTATATTAATACAATATTGATAAATTTGTATATATAAACATGTATATATACAAACATATATGATATCATCATTATATATTATTATGTATATACATTTATCCATATTTATATATGGATATACATAAAAATATATTAATGTTGTACATTAAATAGTAATATATTTGTATTTTATATATTCATATATACATGTCAGTATGTGTTTATATATACATATATTAATATTGTATTATTATACATTTACTATATAAATATATGTATATATATATATATGTATGTATATTTAATTCAAAATCTTTCTGCTTCATCTGGATATACCTGATATTAAAATTGGAAAGTAGTATATTATTATAAAGGGTAATTACAAACATATTCACTTATAAATGAGGATTTAATATCCTAAACAACATATTAACAAGTTTAATTAAACATTAATGTTCAAATAATGTACTTTGGTCAGAATTAAATCCAATTTATGTTAGAATTAGTCACTATTTTCTTTTCTTTCTTTTTTCTTTTCCTATATTTGTTTTATTTACCTTTATATTCTTTTTCTGAGAGTGGACTGTGAGGGTAATGCAGAAGCTATCGTATATGCCTTCATTTTATGTCTTTTATCCACTCTCATGTACTATATTATTTACAGAACTTATGTTTAGTTCCATCATTTCTTAAATATGTGGTTGAACAAAACGATTACTCAATGACTAGTTAAAATTAATGTCACCCAGAATTTTAGTGCTTTTGTCTTCATTTGTTTTCCATTTCTACACTGTGCCTTATTTTAAAGCAAAGGTACTTTAAAATGGGAAAATTCTGACTTACATTGCTTAATATGACACATTTAACAGCACATTAAACATTTAAAATTGACAATGACCATGCTACAATATATTAGGTCAAAAAGCTGAAATAGAAACTTTTTTCTGCAAACGCAGCAAGTAGATTTCTAATCAAATTTATTTCAATGTGTTCACTGTCCTATAAATCTATAATTCAACAACTGCTATTGAAAATCTGCTCTATTAAGAAAAGTAAATTAGTGGGTAGGCGCCAGCCACATATACTGAGCAGGTTCAAACCCAGCTCCAGTCAAACTGCAACAAAAAATAGCCCGGCACTGTAGGGGGCGCCTGTAGTCCCAGCTACTTGGGAGGCTGAGGCAAGAGAATCACCCTAAGCCCAGGAGCTGGAAGTTGCTGTGAGCTGTGATGCCATGGCACTCTGCCAAGGGTGACAAAGTGAGACTCTGTCTCTAAAAAAAAGAAAAGAATAAAAAAAATAAAATGTCAAAATATGGATACTGTTCATGTAGCCTGTTATTTCAACTGTCTGTGATTATTTTGTACCATAAATGGCATGGTACATATTATATTTCATGTTCACATGCCACATTATGTTAAGTTTACTATTGTGTTTCCTTATACTAGGTTATTTCTATACTTTGCTACACACACATATTTAAGAAACTAATATCTTATGAAGCAGAAAGGTTATTAAATCTTAAGTTACATGAGTTATATATCCATGCAATAATCTGCCTTAATTGATCAACTACTTGTAAACAGACTAGTTACTGGGTAACTCCAAATTCTCTGCCTTGAATGTAGATTCCATCAAATGGTGAACTGATAAAATTAAAGGATATGACAATTTAATGTCTCACTAAATTTTAAAGTCTTCTGGGACCTTAGGGACTACTTACCTAAGCATCACTCATATTTCATATGAAAATCTTGCCATAGTCCAGTCAGGCTTGTATAACAAAAATGGCATAAACTAGGTGACTTATAAGCAACAGAAATTTATTTCTCACAGATTTGGAGAATGCAAGTCCAGGATTAAGGCAGCAGCAGATTCAATGTCTGGGAAAGGCCTGCTTTCTGTGTCAGAGCTGACCATTTTCCCACTATGTCTTTATATCATTGTAAGGGGACAGGAAAGCGTGGCTCATGCCTGTATTCCCATCATTCTGGGAGGCAGAAGCAGATGTAGAAGCAGGAAGATTTCTTGAGCTCAAGATTTTGAGACCAGCTGAAGCAAGAACAAGACCTCTTCTCTATTTAAAAAAAAAAAAAAGAAAAGAAAGAAAGAATTAGCTGGGCACTGTGGCTGGCACCTGCTGCCCTGAGAGGCAGAGGCAGGAGGATTACTTGCGCCCAAGAGTTTGAGGTTGTTGTGAGCCAGGCTGACACCATGGTCCTCTAGTCTGGGCAACAACAATAAAAATGTATCATAAAAGGGGCAAGGGAGTTCTCCAGACCCTGTTTTAAGAACATTAATTTCCTTCATCAGGGCTCCACTCTTTGTGAATTAATCACCTCCTAAAGGCTCCACCTATAGATAGCATTTCATTAGGCGGTAGGATTTCCACATTTGAAGTTTTGGGGAGGATACAGCATTCATTCTGTAGCAAGCTGATATCCAAATAGCTAAAATGACTTTGTCTAGGTCACTAAATAAACTACAGTCACCTTTTATAATTAAATAATCATCTCAAATGATTATTTTTTTAAATTAAATCCAATTTATGTGAGAATTAGTCACTATTTTCTTTTCTTTTTTTTTTCTTTTCCTTTCCCTCACCGCCTCCCTCCTTTTCTCTCTGTCTACTCTCCCCTGCCCCCATGCCCCACCATGTCATTAATTGTCATTAATTATCCTCATATCAAAGTTGAATACATAGTATTCATGCTTCTCCATTCCTGTGATGCTTCAGTAAGAACAATGTGTTCCACCTCCATCCAGGTTAATAAAATGCTGAAAAATCTCCATTTTTTAATAGCTGAATAGTATTCCATGGTATACATGTACCACAGCTTGCCAATCCATTCCTGGGTTGAGGGGCATTTAGGCTGTTTCCACATTTTAGTGATTGTAAATTGAGCTGCGATAAAGTGATTAGTTTTAATACCATTTTCATAACTGGGGTCTTAAAATCTCCATCATCAAAAACATATTTTCACGGGTGGCACCCATAGCTTAGTGGGTAGGGCGCCAGCCACATACACCAAGGCTGGAGGGTTCAAACTTGGCCTGGGTCAGCTAAAACAACAGTGACAACTGCAACAACAAAAAAAACAACAAAAATAGCTGGGCATTGTGGTGGGCACCTGTGGTCCCAGCTACTTGGGATGCTGAGGCAAGAGAATCGATTAAGTGCAAGAGTTTGAGGTTACTGTGAGCTGTGATGCCATGGCACTCTATCTAGGGTGACAGCTTGAGACTCTGTCTCAAAAAACAAAAACATATTTTCATGAGTCTACAATTAAAATCTAGATGAACTCACAGTGAAACAGACAAAAAGGCTCATAATACAGATACCTTATGTCAGAGTCTCCCAGAAGCAGATTCTGAAAGAATATTTGTACCATAGTGATTTACTAAAGAATATGTATGAACAGGGTAAAACCGGTAAGATAATGGTGTCAGCAAGATGGAAAAAGAGAAGAAGGGAAGTAATTTCAAATGGGTCTCAACCTGATCTTATGGGGAACTCTGGATCATAACACCTCCAAGTTTGCTTTATCTGTGGCAAATGAACTTGGATTTTACATTCCCACACCAATTGGTCATTGGCTATGTATCACTCTGGGTTTGTAGAGTGTTGGGGCAATGTGGTGTGGGAACTCTCAGATACTTCAGGCAAGGAGACTCTAAGCATCCAAGTGCAATCTTTTCAGGTCACAGATACACATGTAGTAGCACAACATGCAGAAGGTAGTTGATGATGACTCCATAGCATTAAGAAAAGGGATCTGTGAGTATCTGGACAGGGCACCAACAGTGTCTGTTGAAATAAGCAACTTGGCATTGTGGAAAAAAACATGGACTTTGGAGACATAAAACTCTTTGTTCAAGTTCTGCCTTTGCTCATTGGGCATGACCTTGGGTAAGTTACTTGGGAAATCTCTTACACAGATGCTTGTGAATAGATCTTTTTTATTTTTTTATTTCTAAACCCTAGCATAATGCCAGCACATAGATGACATTCAGAAATAGAGTGTTGAATATAAAAACCACACCTTGTTGCATTTTATTGTTATTGGCGTTTGTTATATTCAAAAAAAAATTTCTCCCTTCTCATCATACACATTTTCACTTTCATTGTTGTATTCACATTTTACTGGAACACTGTCTATCTTTACTTCAGGATTGACTCTGACCAATCAAGAAATATCTTAGGATTTTTTTCTTACTCTACCCTGTCAGATCCTAGGAAGTAGATTAGAAGTCTGGACCATTGATTAAATTCTCCATAAGGTTATTAAGAAAAATAAATAAAAACAATTTTTATTAACTATTCTTAACGTAATCATTGTTGATGTAACAAGTAAAAAATAAACGGAGAAAGGCCAGGAACAGTGCCTCACACCTGTAATCCTAGTACTCTGGCAGGCTGAGGTGAGTGGATTGCCTGAGATCAGGAGTTCAAGATGAGCCTGAGCAAGAATGAGTCTCCATCTCTTAAAAAAATAGCCAGACTAATAGCCGGGCATTGTGGCAGGTGCACTTCAGCCTATAGTCCCAGCTACTCAGGAGGCTGAGGCAAGAGAATTGCCTAAGCCCAGGAGTTGGAGGTTGCTGTGAACTGTGACGTCAAAGCACTCTACCATGGGCAATAAAGTGAAACTCTGTCTCTAAAAAAAAATATATATATATAGCCAGACATTGTGATGGGTGCCTCTAGTTCTAGCTACTTGGGAGGCTGAGGCAAGTGAATCACTTGAGCCCAAGAGTTTGATGTTGCTATGAGCTGTGACACCATGGCACTCTACCAAGGGTGGCAAAGTGAGACCGTGTCTCAAAAGAAAAAAAAAATTAAATGGAGAGAAGCCATGGAAAAAATAGAGAATATAAACTTATTTTTCATTGCCTGAAAAAATGAGGGAAAATTTAACTGTATTTGCTCTGAGAGGCCATAGGAAACTTATTATAAAACAATGTTATTAGGTTGCTTTAAAATATATTTTTATTTGGTTATTTTTTTATACTTCATCATTCTTTTGTTTCTCTTTAGATATCGATGACTCCAAAACAGTACTTTTGAAACTTATTCAGCGATCTGAGTGGTAAGATCCACTAACCCCTGTATTTAGAAATACACTACGTAGTATAACCATAATCAACATTTATTGCACACTTACTTGTGCCCAGTGTAGTGATAAGATGATCTCATCTCATTGCTAATTTAATCCTCAACACAATTCTATACGTTAGGAACTAAAACCACCCCCATTTCACAAATGAAAAGACTGAGGTTAAAAGAGGTTAAATAACTTACCATGAGCAGGTAGTTAGAAAAAGGCAAAATCAGGATTCACATCCAGACAATCTGAAACCAAAGACTCAGCTCCAGCAAAGGGAAGAAAAAAGTCTTATAGTCTATATTCAAGTCGAAGGTTCTCTCTGACGAGCCCCATCAACTTTAAAGCCTAAGATGAAAGTACAGAGAGAAGGCCCTCCTCTCCAAATTAATATAACCTGAATCTCCAGCCAGGCATATCAGATTAGTCTGTATTCTTCATAACTTTCTCAAAGTATCCTACTGACCTATTCTTCACTCCTAAATGAAATGGACACAATTGCTGGTAAATATTGTCACAGGAGTTTACAGAATGAAAACATGTGAAAACCCACTTGGACTCCTTAGACACAAAAGAAGAATGAGCTGAATCTGAATGAATTGTTGGATTTACTATATTCCCTTATTTTATTTTATTTTATCTTTTAGAGACAGGGTTTCACTCTGTTCCCCAGGCTGAAGTGCAATGAACCTATCATCGCTCCCTGTAGCCTTGAATTTCTGGAAACAAGCACCCCTCCAACCTCAGCCTCCTGAGGCTTTGGGATTACACAATGAGTCATTGTGCCTAGTCATATTCTCTTATTTTAAAACTAAAGTGTTTAAGAAAGCTTTTTGTGTAGTATTTAAAAGACAGATTTTGACAAATTTATTTTAGCAAATTGTTCTCTTTTTAATAAAAATAGAGATTTAGACAAGTCTTAATTGTGCCATTTTCACAAAGAAAACTTTAAAAAAATTACTACCCACAATGTAAGTAATGATTGAACAAGAAACTCCATGAATTCTTTTTTTTTTTTTTTTTTTTGAGACAGAATCTCACTCTGTTTCCCAGGCTAGAATATAATGGCATCATCCTAGCTAACTCCTGGGCTCAAGTGATCTTCCTCCTTCCTCAACTTCCTGAGTACCTGGGACTGAAGGCATCCACCACAACACTGAACTAATTTTTTATAGAGCTTGAAGCTGGTCTTGAATTCCTGACTTCAAGTATTCTTCCCATTTTAGCCTCTCAGTGTGCTAGGATTATAGGCATGAACCACCACACCTAGCCAGGAAACTCAATGAATTCTTAAAGAAAGTACCATCAAGGAAGGAGAGGGTAAAGAAGCTAATAGAGCAGAGGAGCAGCCAACAATGAGAGGTTGAAGAGTTCATGGGAGAGGCACACATGCACATCCTCACATCAGGTCTGTGTTTCTATGGGCCAAATTAAAGGCCAAACCTGACTCAGAGCTGGCATTGGGGAAAGGCTTACTCTTCTACAGGAAACCATACACTTTATCCACAATGCCAGGATTACACTAGGAAGAAACATAAATCCTGCACAAAATAGACCTTCACATTGGAAGTGTTAATCCAAGCCAAGTAGAAAAGTTTTATTTTCCCTATGTAAGTACTAATGTTGTGATCCAAGAGGGAATGGATTTGGGGTAAACACCACCTGCATTGGCAGCTGAGAGAATGTGCTGAGGAGAATTTGGCATCTGAACCCCATTATGTATGTTGTGTTATAAGTTGAATCCGAATTACATGTGTCCCAAGACTGTGCTTCTTTACTGCTAATAGCCCATATTGATAGATCGATTATAGATGGAAAAGTCCGTTTATCTAAGCTGGGCTCCAATCACCTCTGCACTGTATATCATATCATAATTAAGTTAGTTGAAGCAATCTAATTTCTAGTTCTCTGACTATAGTGTTTGGCATTCACAATGTTCCCGGGTTTTGTCAACCCTCTTTGCCCTGGTCATGAAAATGGGGAATAAAAACAGATTGGGAAGGAGGTGGAAGTGGGAATTGGTACCATCAGTTATATCATTCTCCATTTGTCATACATATAAAATTGAGAAGTGGAAGCATTTTTTCACATGGCCATAGCAGGGTGACAGGAGACTTCTGCTAAGCCAGTCAACAAGCTACATGCGAAAGGAACAGAGAAGAAAGCCAGCTTTCCTACTGAGATTTATGTTGGAAAATTGTCACTGCCAGGACCATGGGTTATTTGGAGACATTTTTTGAGCCTCCTCTGAGTTTATGAATAAGACTAGCTTTGTAAAGTCTGAGAGTCATGGAATGGCTGTACTATTTCCTCAGTTATGAACAATTATTCATGGTTGTATGCCATGGACAAATAAAAATATTTTTCTTTTCAACATGCAGGAAAGTTGGAAAGGAAAGCAGGTAGAGTGTTCCATTCAAAATACATCTTTATTTATTTTAGATTCAGTGCAGGATGTTTTTATTTTACCAGTACACTTCCAACAAGAGGGCTGAAAACCCTGAGGCAAAGCAGGTCTACTATAGTACAGTCCTGTGCTCCCAGTCACACCCTTTGCTAACTCAGGGATGTTTTTAATTCATTTTTCTCACAATAGTAATAGCACAGGTATTTTACTTTCAGTGGAAAGCCCCCAGGGCTTCCCAAATCTTTAATCCATAAAGCTGTGCCTACATATTCTGGTTACATTTCCCATTTCCCACCTTTAATATTTTACACAACCCAGCTCAGGTCCTGCTTATGATTTTAACAAAAGAAGATTTCACACAAAATTGTTCCAGTGTGCTTTACATATTTTCCAATAAAAGTTATATTCGACTTTTTTTCCCTTATGGGAAAAATGAAAATCCGAGAACCTAAACTTTGTTCCTTCTTGACCCAATGTTGAGGTTGGGTTGTGAACAGCATCTTTGGAAGGGAGCACAAGGATGCTGTTAACAATCTTCACTGCTTGGCTTTATCCTGTGTTGTTCACCAGTGGAAACGTCTAGATCAAAAATTTTAACTGAGGCTTGGCACCTATAGCTCAGCAGCTAGGGCGCCAGCCACATACACTGGAGCTGGCAGGTTCGAACCCAACCTGGGCCTGCCAAACAATGACAAATACAACCAAAAAATAGCCAGGCATTGTGGTGCATGCCTGTAGTCCCAGCTACTTGGGAGGCTGAGGCAAGAGAATCACTTAAGCCCAAGCATTTGAGGTTGCTGTGAGCTGTGACACCACAACACTCTACCAAGGGTGACATAATGAAACTCTGTCTCAAAAAAAAAAAAAATTAACTGAGCTACAAAATTTCTGATGTCTGGACTTTAAAACATAAACACAAACAAAAAAATCAAACATCTCCAGGAAAATATGTCTTCCTTAGCATAGTGTATAAAGCTCAAAGATCAACAATAAAAAGTATTTTATTTATCTATTTTTCAGCTGAGGGAGAAGTGTTAAATGATGCCTATAATATCTACTATTTTTACTATTCCCAGTCATTATTACTGCTTCTTCTGTTTTGTAGGGATTAAACACTAAGCGCCATAAACTCCAACTTCTGTTTAATATTGCTCAGTTTACAAAAAATTTTCGCACACGTTTGCTTTCATTTGTGCAGTGTTTCTGCTGTAATAAAGCCTATCTGACCCACGATTAAAAGTGAATATGGGGTGGTGCCTGTGGCTCAAGGAGTAGGGCACCAGCCCCGTATGCCAGAGGTGGCGGGTTCAAACCCAGCCCCAGCCAAATACCGCAAAAAAAAAAAAGTGAATAGGAATACAATTTTAAATCTATTTATTTCTCAAATGAAGTAATCCTTGTACTTACTAACCTCTAAGGATATTTTAATCACAGTATGCTCCATACATATTTTGCCCCCAACAGTCACAACCACATAGGTCTCTTATTTTTATAGTGATGCTTTAATGCTCTTCCGTGGAATCAGTTCTCATTACAGATTGAGTAAATTCTCTTTTTGCCTTCTATTTTTCTATCACCCAACAAATATTTCTTAAATATTCAATTTGAGCAAGTCTCTCAACTTCTCATGCCTCAGACTCTCTATTTCTAAAGGAAGATATTAGGCTAGACAATGTCTAAGATATTTTGAACTCTAATGTTATATTTATAATTTTGCTTAAAGATCTTTCTAAAGAGCAAAAGCGGTTTTATATAGGAGTATATATCAGGATACAATGGGAATATAATGGACTTTGAATTAAAAAAAGGTCAAATCAAATCTAAGCTCCACCATTCTGTGACTTCTGGAAGCCATAGTTTCATTAGCTGGTATTATGTTCTGAATGTTTCTAGCCTCACAAAATCCATATGTTGAAACCCAATACACAATAAAATAGTATTAAGAGGTGGGGTCTTCGGGAGATTATTAGGTCATGAGGGACGAGCACCCATGAATGAGATTAGTGCCCTTACAAAAGAGACTTGAGGTAGCTTGCTTGCCTCCTTTTACCATATGAAGACTCAGCACAGCACCTGAATCAGTTAGCACCTATCAGGGGTCCTCAAACTTTTTTTAAACAGGGGGCCAGTTCACTGTTCACATTGGATGGCCAGACTGTGGGCCCCGGGATGAGTCAGCTGCTAAGCAGGGCAGGCAGCAGGGGGCAAAAACACCCGATGGGCGGGATAAATGTCCTCAGTGGGCTGCACGGGGCCTGCAGGCCATAGTTTGAGGATGCCTGATAGTTGTTGGACTTCCTAGTCTCCAGAACTGTGGGCAATAAATTTCTGCTGTTTATAAATTACCCAGTCTAAGGCATTTTGTTATAGCAGCCTGAATGATCTAAGAGATCTGATAGATGTGTACAATGTTCCTATCCTCACAACATTGTCTGAAGAATTCAAGTAAAATAAATGGCAAAGGATTTAATAAATAGTAGTTCAGTAAACAACAGTGGCTGACCTTCTTTGTCTTTGTTCAAATTGCTTACACTCCAAGTACTAAGAGAGGATCTATGCAGAAAAGAGAGACAAATATAAATGCAATATTAAAGAACACTGAATGAAATGAACAATTTATGCATATTGGACGTCTTAAAGATGTTTTGCAACAAGAGAGTTCATATGTATGTACAAAGCTCAGTTGTCCCAGCTCTACTTGTCTCTAAATCCTGATCTTACTAATTGCTGGTTATTGCCTTGATTTAACATTTATTTTTGGTGCTCCAGATTAACACTCAGTATATTAATTGATCAAGAAAAGGCTGCATCCATTTCCTCATACCACCAGGGTCAGGAATATTTATATCAAATATAAGAGCTGTAGGCAGGATGTGAAATACAATTTCTGGATTGAGAGGTAGACTGCTGAAAGGTGAGACCTTGGGGTCTGAACATAGGTACAAAGGTCACTTCTTCAGCCTGAACTTAATTTATAGATTAATTAATCCCTGTTGGTTGAGGCAGTCTATTTTCCCACTGGACTCTGTCAATTCATTAATAATAGAAAAAAAATCAATTAAAAAGCGTGAGAGCAGAAATCCTTTATCAAATGCATTTAATAAGAATTTAACAAAAAATTTCAAAGACTTTAAGATGATTAGAATAAAGGGGGTCACAACTAATGCTCATCAAAATCTAGTTTTTTAAAACATCTCAGCTTTCTGTAAGTCAAACTATATAGTTGGCTCTGTATGATCTTGAAGGATCTCTGAAAATCTGGGAATTGTGGCATTTTACAATAAAAGGCAATCCAGTCCAACCACTTTATTTTTCAGATAAAGAAACTGAGGGCCAAAGAGATTAGTTGACTTGAAGACTAGCACATAACTCAGTAGCTCAGAGCAAGGCTTGCTCTGCCATTTCCTACCAGTGTAGCACTGGCAAGTTAATAGACTTTCTACTATACAAGATACTTCTGTATAAAGTATATATGTACATAAAATGGTATTAGAATAGTAAATACCCCATAATGCTATACTGAATACATGTAAAATGTTTAGCACAATGCCTAAAATAGTAAATACTATTATTATCATAATTAGAAAGGGGAGTAAAATTTGACATTATAATGATTTATGTTATGGAATAATGAATAGAAAACTCTATGTCATGTATAACTGAAGCTGAAGAAAATTTTGGATCATATTTATGATTGGCTTTTAAACTTGTATGTAGTTAAAAATAGTAATACACAGGGCACTGGCCCCATATCCCAGAGGTAGTGGGTTCAAACCCAGAACCAGCCAAAAACTCCAAAAAATAAAATAAAATAAAATAACAATACACAATATTTGTCCAAATATTTTCTTCAAAGAAAAATGTCCCGGATGGTGCCTGTGGCTCAAAGGAGTAGGGTGCCAGCCCCATATACTGGAGGTGGTGGGGTCAAACCTGGCCCCAGCCAAAAACAGGAAGGAAGGAAGGGAAGGAAGGGAAGGAAGGGAAGAAAGGAAAGAAATAAAAGAAAAATGTCCCTTCGGGGCAGCGCCTAGGCTCAGTGGGTAGGGCGCCGGCCACATACACCAGGGCTGGTGGTTTCAAAACAACAATGACAACTGCAAACAAAAAATAAAATAGCCGGGCTCTGTGATGCCACGGCACTCTACCCAGAGTGACAGCTTGAGACTCTGTCTCAAGGAAAAAAAAAAGTCCCTTACTCCAAAATCTTAAGGGAAAAAAAAAAGGAAAAGGAAAAAGAATGTCCTTTTGCAAAAAAGCCTTCTGTTATAGCAACATTCATGGAAATTCCCTAGTAGATAGACTATTTAGAAGAACATGTGAAGTTTGTTTCTCTGTAAGTTCATACTCAATATTTATTTATTCCAAAAGACCTAGATATATTTGATTTTAATGCCCTACCTAAAGAGGAAGTAAGACCAATAAAACAAAGGAAAAGAGTGTTAAGAAAGACTTGAAATATTATTTCATGGTTGGAAAGGTCTTTTGTTGTGATATTATGTGCTCCTGAAAAACCTAAACACATATTTAGTTTTATACATAAGGGATATTATGTGGACCTACCTTACATAGCTTTCTAAAAGTCTCTTTTCCAGTTACTGAGCTTTAACAAAGTCCAAATGAATGCTCTTAAAGAGGTACTATCCTATTTTTAATTAAATAGCCAATCTCTATTGCATTCATACCCCTTCTAAGTCTGAGATGCACTGTAGTGTCTTCAGAGAAGAGATAAGATGACTTCATGTATAATTTCACTTTTCAGTTCTCTCATGCAAGTGGAGAAGGAGGCATCTCTTGGATGGGGGCAAGCTCAGATCTCAGTTTGGTGGAATAACTCAGTGGTGAGTGGCCTTAGGGCTACCGGGTACCTTAACAGAGCTGTGGATGCCAGAATGCAGAAATCTAAGCACAACCCAGGGCACTCAAATGATTCATGAAGCTTAGTTAATCCACTCTGAAACTGTAAAGGGGGTGTACCTTATTATGTGTCAGAATAGCAGGCAATATTATCTGATCCTGCTTTGCACTTGGGAGAGATAAATATTATTAGAACAACTATTTATAATAGAATTTGAGTTATTTTTTGTTCTTTATTAGAACCATAAAAAATGAAAGTCTTGATTATGATCACTCTCATAGGCATCTACATGTGCTATCAGTTTTTCCTAAACTGAAGTTAGACTTGCCTCTGCACATTGGAACACTTCATTCCCAGAACACACAAGTGACCAGCAGGAGTTGCTTTACGGTGGATACACTTTAGTCTTATGGTTTCTTTATGAAAGGTTTAGGAATCCAAACCCTTCCCACTATGATCATTGTTCCTTTTACTAACAATGTATTTCATAGTCTATGTTATGGTCCATAATATCTTGAAAAAATACTTAGACATTTCTATTTCCTGAAATAAAAATTATACATTTAGTTTTCACTATAATTAATCTTAGATGAATCACTTCCAATTTCCAGTTATGAAAATTACATATACCATATTCAACCTTCATATAGTGAACAGTATACACTGTATAAAACATAATTACATGCATCAGATAAACTAAGTCCCAAGGAAGGCACATTTGCTTTCCATTTAATTTCCCAAAAGCAAGACTCCACATGGCTCATGAAGTTGTTATGTCCATTATCATTGATGATATTCTTCAGTTGGAAAAAAATACTTGAAGGATTTGTTTTTGTGCTAGTTTTTTTTTTGTAGTGATTTCTCAAACAAAAAAATATATGTTTGAGAAAAAAAAATTGGTAAAAGATGGAACATTATTAAACATTAAAAGTTGATCTTTATGCAAGAAAGTTTTTGTTAAAGGAAAAGTATTATATTATGGAATCTATCAAACTGGTGTGTTTAATCTGTGGTCCCTAGAGACTTTCTATTCACATCAGATGGAAGACTGACTTGATCCTCAGCCTCAAGGCTAAGTTGTTCTACAGGTTGAACTCAAGTTGTCTCTTTAGATGATTAATGACATCTGCTGCGAGAGATGTCATTTATGTGGTGCTTCTACATAAATAGGCTCAATGTTAAATGTTATAAATTATAAGGACAGAATTGTCTTTTATGCAACCAGGGAATCACTTTTCCTGGTAGGCTTTTAATAACATTGAATTTATCATGAGTTGACACTTCCACTGTTATTTCCTTTAGGCTATAAAAAAAGAACTATTTATCCATAATAGCCAGTATATTTTCTTAAGAAGAAGAAAAAATTGGGGTGGTGATATGAACACAATCAAATAGGTGATTCCCAATATATATCATATTATTTTACAGAATCATTTTTCCATGAAGAGTAAAGAATGAATGTAAAGTCTTCAAATACTGTGGTAACCCCTATGATGACACTGTAAACTTTAAGATAGAAGACAAACTGAAAGGTCATGGGCAGTACCAAGATAAGCTTGAGGAAGCTGATTTCCATTTTTAGCTTGGATCCTGGGAGATTCTTTCACATTGATAGAAAGGAGATTGCATGAGATATTTTGCTATATGGGAGTTTTTCACATAGGTGACTTGATTGATTCTCCAAGTTGATCACCTATTAAAATATATTTTAATCCACTTCTTCTTAAACTATTAATGCACTTCTGGATTTTAATAGCTAC
Organism: Galago senegalensis; assembly: GCA_963575145.1. NCBI lineage: Eukaryota > Metazoa > Chordata > Mammalia > Primates > Galagidae > Galago > Galago senegalensis. The sequence continues at coordinate 14,275 of CAUYTI010128434.1, forward strand.
CTTTAAATGTATAATTCAATGACAGTAACTACATTTACCATCTTGTGCAACTACTACACCTGTTTCTAAAATCATACCAAACAGAAAATCTGTGTCCATTAAGCAATAACTCCACACTCTCCCTCTCCCAGCCCATGGTAAACTCTAATCTACTTTCTATCTCTTTGAATTTGCCTATTATGAATATTGCCTATTATGAATTTGCCTATTATGAATATGCCTATTATGAATATTGCCTATTTCACATAAGTAGAATCATGCATTTGTTTTTCTGTGTATGGATTGTTTCACATAGCCTAATGTCTTGAAGATTTAGCCATACTGTAATATGTGTCAGAAATTCATTTCTTTTTATTACTAAATAACATTCAATTTTACATATAGACACATTTTATTTATGTATTTATCTGTTAATGAACTTGATTTTATTCCAATTTTTAGCATGTTAAAGGCAAAAAAAAAAAGAAAGTGCTCAATAAAACTATAAATACTAAGTGGCTATTTTGTTAGTTTTCTAGTAATATAATTTTTGGTTAGTAATGGCTGAGTTTACTTTAACGCATTATATTTAACACATGAGATATGGAATGCAGACCATTTTAAGACTACAGAGTATATTATCACCTTCAGAGTATACTATAGAATGCTTAGATTTTCTGAGAACATAGCATACTTCCAAAAATGAGAAGTTTCAGCCATGCCTAACCACCCGCTGAGTGCATTTGTGTTGTCACCGTTCATGCATGATTTTTCCAGTCTACATAAATGATGCAATAAACAAACTAGCAAATCAAAACAACTCCACACATACTGTTGCTCACCATATTGCTAAATCCTATGGCAAAATTTTTATCTTTATTTTATTTGAAATAGTATATTTTAATATACATGATTATTTCCTTTTTATAAAAATACTTTCTTCATTTGTTTTTTGTACATCATAGTCCCAGGTTTTCATTCTTTATAGGCCACCATTTCTCACTTCCCTTTACTGTTTCATCCTCTTCTCTCTGACATTTTCAACACTGGAGTACCCTTAGGATCAGTCTCAAGACCTCTTCACATCTCTTCTCTAATCTCCTTGCTGATATAATTTCAATTTGAATTATGAATGCCATCCACAGCATAATGAATCTCTAATCATACCTCCAATATGGGCATTTCCCCTGACCTGCTGACTCATAATGTTCAATTGCCTACTTGATGATTCCCATCTGGATAGCTAACAGACATTTTTAACATATTTCTGAACCTGAATTCCTAATTTCCAAGTATAGAACTTCTTTATTAATAGTTTCAATTAATGCCAACTCCATCTTTCCAGTTGCTCAGATTAAATTTCTAGATGTTATACTTAGTTCTTTTTTTCTCTTGTCACCATTGCTAATATGTCAGAAAGTTCTTTTTTATCTACTTACAAAACATATACAGAATCTAATGAACTCTGACTTCACCCTATTCTCAGTCACTATCACTTCTCTCCCATATTACCGTAGCAGCCTCCCCAGTCTTCTTGGTTCCATTCTTGCTTACCTAGTCTACTCTTACCAGTATGCTCTTTTTTAAAAATTGTTGTCGATTCATTGAGGGCACAAGAAACCAGGTTACACTGATTGCATTTATTAGGTAAAGTCCCTCTTACAATTATGTCTTGCTCCCAAAAGGTGTGTCACACACCAAGACCCCACCCCCTCCCCATTCCCTCTCTCTGTTCTTCCTTTCCCCTACCCCTCCTCCTTCTCTCTCTCTCTGTTCTCCCCTTCCCCAACCCCCCACCATGTACGAGTCATTAATTGTCCTCATATCAAAATTGAGTACATAGGGTTCATGCTTCCCCATTCTTGTGATGCTTGACTAAGAATAATGTGTTCAACTTCCATCCAGGTTAATACAAATAATATAAAGTCTCCATCATTTTTAATGGCTAAATAGTATTCCATGGTATACCTATACCACAGCTTGATAATCCATTCCTGGGTTGGTGGGCATTTAGGCTGTTTCCACATTTTGGCCATTGTAAATTGGGCTGTGACAGTCTAGTTCAAGTGTTCTTGTGGTAAAAGGATTTTTTTTCCTTTTGGGTAGATACCCAGTAATGGGACTGAAGGCACAAATGGAAGGTCTAGCTTGAGTTCTTTGAGGGTTCTCCATACTTCCTTCCAAAAACGTTGTATTAGTTTGCAGTCTCACCAGCAATGTAAGACTGTTCCTCTCTTTCTACATCCATGTCAGCATCTACAGTTTTTAGATTTTGTGATTGGGGCCATTCGTACTGGAGTTAGATGATATCTCAGGGTAGTTTTGATTTGCATTTCTCTAATAATTGGGGATGATGAGCATTTTTTCATATCTTTGCTAGTCATTTGTCTGTCTTCTTTAGAGAAAGTTTTATTCATCTCTCTTCCCCATTGATATATAGGATTGTTGGCTTTTTTCATGTGGATTACTTTGAGTTCTCTATAGATCCAAGTTATCAAGCTTTTGTCTGATTCAAAATATGCAAATATCCTTTCCCACTGTGCAGCTTGGGCATTTGCTTTGGTCGTTGTCTCCATAGCTGTACACGAGCTTTTAAGTTTAATTAAGTCCTATTTGTTTATTTTTGTTGTCCCAATTTCCATGGAAGTCTTCTTCATAAAGTCTTTCCCCAGGCTGATAACTTCCAGTATATTTCCTATGCTTTTGTTGAGGATTTTTATCATTTCATACCTTAAATTTAAGTCTTTTATCCATCTTGAATCCATTTTTGTGAGTGGAGAAAGGTACAGGTCCAGTTTCAGTCTTTTACATGTGGCTATCCAGTTCTCCCCAAACCATTTATTGAATAGGGAGTCTTTCCCCCAGTGTATGTTCTTGTTTGGTTTATCGAAGATTACATGGCTGTAAGGTATTAGTTTCATTTCCGGGTTTCCTGTTGGATTCCAAATGTCCGTGTCTCTATTTTTGTGCCGGTACCCATGCTGTTTTCACCACTATGGCCTTGTACTAAAGCCTAAAACATGCGATGCTGATGCCCCCAGCTTTGTTCTTATTACTAAGAACTGCCTTAACTATACAGGAATTTTTCTGTTTCCATACAGAACAAATAATTATTTATTACAAGTCTTGAAATTATGATGTTGGTATTTTAATAGGGATGACATTGAATCTGTAGATTTCTTTGAATTATAGACATTTTAACAATGTTGATTCTTCCCAGCCATGAGCGTGGTATGTTTTCCATTTGTTAATATCTTCTACTATTTCTTCACTTAGGGTTCCATAATTTTCTTTCTTTATATTTTTTATTAAATCATCACTATGTACATTAATGCAGTCATGGGGTACAATGTGCTGGTCAAGACTTAGCCGGAATGAAGTGGAAATGCTGAACAGGCCTACATCAAGTTCCAAAATAGCATCAACTATTCAAAATCTCCCTAAAAATAAAAGCCCGGGACCAGATGGCTTCATGTCAGAATTCTACCAAACCTTTAAAGAGGAACTAGTATCTATATTACTGAACCTTTTCCAAAATATAGAAAAAGAAGGAACACTACCCAACACATTCTATGAAGCAAACATCACCTTGATCCCCAAACCAGGAAAAGACCCAACAAGAAAAGAAAATTATAGATCAATATCACTAATGAATATTGATGAAAAAATATTCAACAAGATCCTAACAAACAGAATCCAGGAACACATCAAACAAATTATACACCATGACCAAGTGGGTTTTATCCCAGGATTTCAATAAACATATGCAAATCGGTTGAGAGATCTGCAGTCATCCTAATACTCTTCCCCTTA
>CAUYTI010128435.1:0-20488 GCA_963575145.1 Galago senegalensis
AATGCACTAATAGCCTTATTCCCCAAATGTCAGCTCTTGGAGAGTAAGACATAGCCATGAAGTGGCACACACAGCTGTTCTTCCCTTGATAAGTACACTACACACCCCAATCATAGAAACACCCATGACCATGAGAACACCTTGTTTGAAAATAATTTCTTTGGAATCCTATTTCAGAACATGACAAATGAAGTAGAGAAACAATTAAATCCAAAGTGCCTACCCATAGGGTATGGGAGAGGATCTCTCATTTCACCCAGAAGTGTTGATTATGATATAATTTTTTGGTTTGTTTTGGTGTGTCTGGGAAGTATAAATTCCTCAAGCATTTATCACAGCCATTATACGGAAATGTTGCAATTAATTTTTCTTTTTTTCCCTGACCTCATAAGTTTCCAGAGGAAAAAAACAAAATAAAACAAAACAAAAAATATGAAATATACTCAGGCAAGGCAGGTTTTAAAAAAACCAAAACTATAATGGGACATAATTATGCTAATGATTCTCAATTTAGGTTTGAAAATAGAGAAATGGCGATTATTTGATAGCTTTCCCTAGTACTTTCATATTGAGGTTTGCTCACCTGTGCTAGCAGTCAGCTAGGCTCACTTAGTTCAGTGCAGCCAATCTGCACCAAGAGACAGAGGTCAGAAGTCCCAGCTATTCTCAGAGAGTGACCATTGCAGTGAACATATCAACAGCTGAAAATGGAATAAAGGAACAATCAAGACTACAAAAAGTTAAACATCTGTATCCAAGCCCGGACCAGAGCTGATGTGAATTACTGATGGGCAAATCAGCATTGAACGAATGAATAACTTCCACCTTACTTAGGTTTTATGTCTAGTAGTTCTGTAAAAGGGGAATCTAGAAATTGATAATCAAACTTTTACTCATTTTACGATAGAGTATAAATGAGACACTATTTTGTTAAAATTGTATACATGTGTTTGTTCTTATGAACAAACTCTTATGTATTTACTTAATAAAAAGATGCTAAGAAAGAAACTTTCCCCAAAACAGCTTATTTCTTGCTCCTGAGCCCATGAACATCAAGAAATGATGCTTGACTACTCTGGGGGGAAAAAAATTGCCATTTCTAGGTTAATAATGCTAATAAAAGGACAGGAATGGTGGCTCACACCTATAATCTGAGCACTCTGAGAGGCTGAGGCAGGAGGATAACTTGAGCTCAGGAGTTCTATACCAGCCTGAGCAAGAAGAGCCAGACCCTTCTTCTACTAATACTAGGAGAATGAGCCAGGTGTGGTGGCAGGCACCTGTGCTCCCAGCTACGTGGGAGGCTGAGGCAGGAGGATCCTTGAACCCAGGAGTTTGAGGTGGTGTGAGCTAGGCAGACACTGTGGCATTCTAGCCTGGGCAACAGAGTGAGACTCTGTCTCAAACAAAAAATGCCAGTAAAAATAATAATATTTATTGAGTATTGTACTTAAAGAACTTTACACGTATTTTCTCAGGTAATCTTCCTAAAAAATCACTTGAAATATTATTATCTCCCATTTAAAGGCAAGAAAACTGAGGCACAGACAGATGAAGCATTTTACCCACAAGAATATAATTATTAAATGATGGAATTGGGATATGAACTCTGATGTCAGAGATGGAAAAGGCAGACCTTCTGTTATCTGAATCCCACTTTTATTGCACCAAATGGTGTCCCAGTGACCTGCTTTCGTTAGGGCTTGGCGTTCCTAAAGTAGCAACGATTTCAAATTCACCAAATCAGCATCTTCAAATCTGTCTTTCCTAGAAAGCCACTGTTCTGTCCGATATTGGCAAAACAATTTGGTCAATAACCTTTTGGGAACTTGGAAACAAGCCAGCCCAAGCAGGTTGCTCTCCTCCAGGACCACTCTGAATCTCTAATATGCCCATGTGGGTCACACTTCAACCATTCATAAAATGCCAGCTCCTCAAAAGTGCTCACCAGGCCCATTGTGACGGGGCTTCTGATGACCTTTTTGAACTCAAGCCATGACTCTCATCTCCAATCTCATGTTCTAGCCACACTCTCCTAGAAGAAGCCGAGAACCTTTGCTTGTTTCTATTGGCCAAATTCTTTCCTCACTGCCACTTCTGCCCACCCCCCATCCCTGTCCCTCAGCTCTACACACAGCTGACTCCTCCTCCTTCTCAACTGTGAGGTCTCAGCTGAAATGGCAGTTCTTCCAGGAAGCTGTTCCACCACCCCATCTAAAGCACATCTCACCTATCCCAATTGTCCTGATCATATCATCCCTCTGATTTCCCTCACAGCCTTGTCCAATTCTTTATTTACTTATTTATTAGTTGATGTTTGACCCTTTCTAAATAGAAGGCCCACAAGGACACAAGGATATAAAGTCCAGAAATACAAAGACATTGGCTATCATACTCAGTATGAATCCTCTTCACACCGTCTCCAGCCCCTACAGATACATTTGTCAGACAAAGGAGGGAATCTCCAAGAAATCAGCCCAGTAAAGACGTGACCACACAACATGACCACAACTCACCCACTCCCTTTTTAAATTGTCTATTGTATCTCATAGGAAGCTTGCATCCTATAGAACACAATTTGAGAAAGGAAAAACTAAGCCAGATAAAGTCTCACTCTTATTCAAAATAAAGGGAAATTTAATTTATCCAATCTCTGGCCTAGCTCAGAATAGCTGTGCATTAAAATTAATATTTTGGGGTATTTCTGATGAAATGTTTAAATGCATCTAATTAGTATAATTATGTTCCATTAGATTAATTTAAATATGTCTAGCACATTTCACAGCTTAAAGAGTACAGGATTTTCCATCCTCAAAAATATACCGAAGCCAAATGGTAAATCTAGAAGTGATGCCTGTTTTAAATATAAATAGACTTATTGAAATACCTGAATTCCCCTGGGTGTTAGCCCTGGTTCTCTAAGAAAGACACACTAAAATGGATGCAGTGGGTTGAATTGTGAATGTAATTTTTATCTGGAAATAGAACCTTTACAGATGATCAAGTTACCATGAGGTCCTCAGGGCGGGCCCTGATTCCATGTGACTGTATCCTTCTCAAAGGGGGAAATACGGACACAGACAAAGACACATACAGAGGGCCGAAGAAGTAAAGACACAAGGAGACAAGTATCTATAATCCAAGAATTATCCCAGGCTGCAGAAGCCATTGAGGAGGCACAGATAAACCTCAGAAAGACTCGAGCCTGCAAAACACCTTGATATCCGACTTCTATCCTCTGGAACTGCAACACGAAAAATTGCTATATTGTGAGGCACCCAGTCTGTGGTAGTTTGTCAAGGCAGCTCTAGGAAGCTAACACAGTAGATTAGACCTGCAAGACATTAATTAGCGAAGACATCTGTGTGGGAAAATGGGACTGTGTCAAAGGAGGCCAGGGAAATCATTAGCACACCATGCAAGCCTGCCCTTTGTGAACCAGAAAAGGAAGGAAGGTTGACTGGGAGAGTCTTAGATAGCACTTCATTTCTAAGAATGTTTGGCAAAGCCAATGGAAAGTCCTTGAACCAAAGTCACTTGTCGGAGAAGCCCCACGTCTCCCAGGAACACTCCTGTCTTAGGTCTTAGTCAAGCTCAGTCATCAGCTGGCAGTAGCCCACGGGACTGTGGCTTTAGCACTAAAGTAGTGATGACTTTTACAGCGTGGGAGCTGGGACAACCAAAGATCTGAGAGGCATATTTTCACTACCTCCACACTCTACACTTGCTCACAGAGGTCTTGCTGAAAGCTGTGTAAAAGAGATCTTGGAATCTTTCTAAGAAAGTTACTATATACATATACATATTCATATACATATGCCTCCCAAATCAGAAAAAAATAGACATGAGTATTCTGGGCCTGTTACCAGCTGTGTGATTTCAGGCAATTAATTAACCTCTTTGGACCTCAGTTCCCTCTTCTTTGAAGTGGGGACAGGAGAACACCTAACTCAAAACATCACTGTCTTAAGTGAAATAATATAAGAAAAGTGCTCAGCCTAATTTCTAGAACATCATTATCAACCAATAAAATGTAAGGTATAGTTATTACACCATAATTATCATTATTGATAATTATGAGGTGTAGTTTGGGCATTTTTTTGCTGGCCCCACATTGCTTAGCCCTCTCTCCTCATGCTACCCCTTTTTATAAAGTATGTAACTAGTCTTTCCCATAGAGAACACAGGTGATGACCAGTCCCTCACCTGATTCCCATCTCTGGGATAATTACAAATTCTAGAGATGGCCAATTAAAAGATCCCATTCTCTGGCATTATTGGGATAGTGACTTGTCCTACAGAGTCTAACCGTGATCATCCTTTCCACCCAAGCTTTCAGGGAGGAAGCTTTCCTTCTCCAAGGGTTGCAAAGTTCTATATGTCTCCACTGGAGCTCTGTCCTGCTTACCCCCGCTGTGCCAGTTCATGCCACTCTTTCCATTGTTTGTTCACTGCCCACCAGCCACACAGTTCTTCTCTCAGTTCCTTTGATGCTGCTGATAGAAGTCTGGTCTTGATTGAGTCTTTTGCCCAGAATGCTGTCTCCCTCTCTTCTGGTGCTCCCATAAAGCTGCTCAGCTCATCCTTCAAATATTGGCTTATATTTTCCTTCTTTAGTGCGGACTAATGCTTTCTCTGAGGTCTCTTACGCATTACTGAGTCAATGTGTCAAAATCTAAATTCAAGATCATCTCCGCAGATCTGGTTCTGTAGCCCTGAGAACAGTTTTACCATCCATTGAGATAAGCAAGCTCAAAGCATCATTCTCAATCTGTGGGGAATAATCATACCTACCCAAGTGGCTGGATATAGAGCCATCAGACAGCTAAAGATGCAAAATGTGGGCACCAACTGTGACTGGCTTTTTCAGATAAGTGAGCCAATATACCTGCTTTTCTTCTTAATCTAGTTTGAGCATGGTTTCTATTTCTATCGCCAAACAGTACAGACTGACAGATTTACTTACACTGTCGTCATCATAATCACCACTACCACCATGATTAACATGTCTGCTATTATTGTTATTTATTTGAAAAAGGAGTGATTCCAGCTCTCCAGAAGGTGTCCACGTGAACTTACCAGCAGGCAATGGGGTCATCCTGATGACAAATCAGAGCTTCATCCAGATTAATGAATTTAGGAGTGAGAACATCAGAGGTGAGCTTCTTGTTCAAGTTTCACTGTCCTCAACCTTGAGCTGTGCTCATTTTTCACAGTCACCAAAATCATTTCACAAAACTTTGAGTACTCCATTCATCCATCCACCTGGGTGTCACTTGGAGTGATTTAGAAGGATTACAAATCTTCTGTGCCTCTTCATTTTTTTTTCTTTTTTTTTTAGAATAGACAAAAGTCTAGCCTGAAATGCCAGGACTGTATGAACTAGGAACACCATGACATAAGTCCCATTTCTATAGGGGAGGTGCAGGTGCAGGTGCAGGGAGGAAGCTGGGAGGAATGCATGATGTAGGAAAAGCACATTCAATGTTTTGGCCACAGCAATAGAGCAGGGATAGGCAAATAACCTCAGCTTGACCAGTGAGGTTAAAAATCAGATGATATTTACTGGGAATACTGAGGGAAAGAGTCTCCTTTCTTGCTGGACATAAACGAGTAAGTGAGAAACTCCAGGAGCTTATGAAAACCATTCTGGGACTCAAACATGAGGTAGTTGTAGAATAAAATTGAACTTGGGGAAGGAAAAACAGAAATAGGGAAAAATAAGCTGAGCCTCTATGACGATGTTGAGTTATCAGATCACCCCTCACCTGGAATCAAATGCTTCTGGAATTTTTGGTTACTTGAATTGATAAATTGCCTTTATAGTTTAAGCCTATGTCACAGGGATTTTTTTGTAACTTACAACTAAGGAATCTAAAGAAATTGATATTTATATACATATATTTTTTGGAAAAGAATGTCAGTTTCTATCACAGTCTCAAGATATCTATAACCTGAAAGAAATATTCAAAACCATGCACTAAAGAATTTGTAAGATCCTTGCAACATTAACATTCTGCAATCTTCCAGTTGATTTTGTTTTAAATTCTAATTCAGCTAATAATGGATAAAGCTAGGCACTATGAAAACGTTTGCAAATAAAATCAGACTTTTCTATTACAAAAAGAAAAACAGGCTTATTAGAAAAAATAGTGAAAAATAAAGAAAAGTATAAAATAACAGAGAGATAACCAGTGTTAATATTTGGGGGGTTATTTTTCTATGCATATTTACACATAGTTTTATAAAAATTTTAATGTGGTTAAGCTCATACTACAAATATGCAATATTTTGTCTGATTTTTTAAAATTCTACATTATAACCTAAGCACTTTTTCAGATTATTAGGAATCTTTTGTAAGGATTATCCCTTTTAATGGCTGTACAAATTGTGTACTATAATTTTCTTAACGTCAGACCAAATGAGGTGGTTGTTTTTACAATCATATTTCCTTTCTTAGAAAAAAGCATTCTTGCTTGAATGAACTGCCAATGGTGGTGAATCTGGTTATAGCTAATCTAAGTCAAACCATAGGGGGACTTTGGGAGGAGGTAGGAGCACACCAGGGTGCTCCAGGGAGCAATTCTCTCTCCCTCCTGCTTCTCTGAGCGTCACTGTCATCCTTCTCTTGCTACAGAATATCTTCCTCTGGCCCTTAGGCAGCAACTAACATCTATGTCCATTGGTGACCTTCACGTTCCATGTTCACCCACCCAGAGAGATTGACTCAAACTAAATCTTGATATCAGCTTCCCAGGAAAGGAACTCTGACTGGTCTAACTTGAGTACAATGGTCAGCTTTAGTCCATTCTACTGTGCTGGGGTAGGGAATGCTGAATAGAGGGTTGCCTTGTACAAAATGAATGTCAGAAATCCACCAACACAGATTGTGTTGTACCCAAAGTGAGTGAAAATATAGAGATAATGCCAGCACACTGAGTTCAAATTAGGTATGGGGTCCTTCTTTATTTTTTATTTTTTTTATTGAATGGTAACTTCTGATAGCCGACCAAGACGAATTCATATCCCAAATTCTTGGGAAGGCATTACAGAGGTAGGGTTTTTTATTTATACTCTTCTTTCAGCTGGGCAGGGGCTTGGAATTCCTAATGCGAAGCAGTTTACAGAAGCAAGAGGCCAGGTTAGATCTATGGGGGCAGGGGTTTGGGTCAAGCAATTAAAACAGGAGCCAGATGTGGTTTTACAAGGGTCTACATCCTGGGCTAATCTGCAACTGGGGTTCCTTTGGCCTTCTCAGTTGGACCTTGCTCACAGTGATTAGTAGAAGGAACACTTCCCATATAAAAAGCAGGGGTCACTGACTCACACTCAGGGCATAACAAGTTACAAATATAAATCCACTTCCCCCACATCCCTGCTTAAGGTGACTAGACTTCCCGCTTTTGGTGGGACAGTCCCAATTTTTAACAATTTGTCTTGCGTCCGGCAGGGTTTTTAAAAAGTCCTGATTTTTGGAAAGAATGCATGACAAAGCTAGGAAACAGTTGGAGAATAGGGAGGGAACATATGGCTGCTGAAAAGGTTAATGTAACTCCATTTGGGAATGAAGAGGTTAATGTAATTCCATTTGGGAATGAAGAGGTTAATGTAACTTCATTTGGAAATGAAAAGGCTAATGTAAAGTCCCTACTCCCCTCCTAGGCAAGGTCTCAGAAGGAGACTGGCTCCCTCCCTTGCTTCTAGGCAAGGACAATTAGCTCAACAGGAGCCAAACTGGCTGGAACAAGTAGCCCCCACCCCCAGAGTAAGGTGACTAGACATCCCGCTTTTGGCGGGACAGTCCTGTTTTTAACAATTTGTCCTGTGTCCTGCAACGTTTTTAAAAAGCCCAGATTTTTGGAAAGAATTCACCACAAGCTAGGGAACATGGGAGAACAGGAAGGGAATATATGGTTTTTGGCTGCCATGTGGCTATTTCACCAGGATATATGTTTTATATTATTTTTGTTAATTTTATAATGCTAAACTTTAATAATAACAAATAATTGTTGAGATCTGATTATTGAGAACTGCTTGTCAAAGTTTGCATTGTTGTCAGGCCCTGTCCCCCAGACCCCACCCCCAATAGGTGTACCACTTTACCAATGTTAAAATCTGGTCACCTTACCCCTGCTCCTAAATTTTGCCAATATTCTTTGCACTAAATACCAATCTCTGCAGAAGAATTCCCCAACAACTTTGAGTTTTCCTGCTGGGCTCCCACATGGTGACTAGATAAGAAGATTTCATTTTTCATTTCCATGCCTTTTCTTACTCATTTTTCTACCTGATTTCTTCAAGACCAGATTTAGCCAAGGCCAGCCTGTGCTAATTTGCAAGGCTGCATGAACTTTCTCATTGTTTATAATACAAAAGACTTCTCTTCAGGATCTGCCTGACAAAGAAAAGCTCTGGCTTTTTCTGCATACGGGATTCATTAGGCTTTTGATGTTGCCTGCCTGCCTGTGGCCACACCACATGGGGGAGGTGGATGTGCACCAGGCAGCAGGGTGGGGAGAGAGGCTAGGTGAGACCAAAGGAACACAGGATTTAAGGAACTCTTCTGGGCTCTGCTGTGGGTCTTGTAAATATTCACTGAGAACTGTCTGAAGTTTACACTCTTTTGAAGAGCACAGTTAATAAATGTGTATCTCTAAGGGGATATAACAGGACCCATGTAGCCTGTTGCTTGCTGATCTCATTGACAGCTACACTCATCTCATATCAACTGTTCACAGTCTGAATGGCATTAATCAAAGGAATTTCCTTCCTTCAACAGTCCTCCTGCCCTCAGTAACTTAGTCAGGAACTGTACCAGGTGCTGTAAGGAACACTAACAAAAATTAGAGCCCAAATCCTAAAGAAGTTCCTAATCCGAAGGGTGACCAGAAAACTACAATGAGGCACAAAGTATGATCAGAGAACGGGCAAAGGAGGTTCTAAATCTGTGAGACCAGAAAGGTTCATGGAGAAAATAACACTTGCTCTAAATCAAGTGTTTGATTGATCAAGTGTTTGGATTTCCCAAGCGAGGGTATGATCTGGACTAGGAAAAAAGAGTATGGTGGAGAAGACATTCATGTAAAAGAACAACGCAAATAAAAATGAAAGAGATGGTTAACAATAATAATAATAATAAACAGAACTTGTTCAAAGCTTATTCTGGTAAGATTTTAGCAGAAAGTGCATTTAAAAGAAAAGCTGGAAAGGTAAATGAGAGCCAGCCATGGCAGACTACATGTTGGGCTAAGGCATTGGGGCTTTATTTTGTAGGCAGTGGTGAAGTTGTAGACACATTTCCAGCTAGAGAACAGACAGGGTTTTATTTTTACTAAAAGAAAATGCTGAGGCAGTAGAAAAAGTTAGTCTCAAGAGAGTTGAGAAATTGTGCTATGTTGGACCAGAACAAAGATCGGGAAAGCTCTGCACCTACCACAAGCACTTGAAATAATTTTCTTGACATCAAAGAAAGGAGGGATTTGTGGGAGCTGTATTTGTCAGGAGAAGAGATAAGTCTTAAAGAAAATACATTTACAAGTTATTCAAGTTGTATCAACATACAACTTCATGGGATGAGGCAGCTCCCCACTAAGTATAACTAGACATCTCCAGTTCAGTTTTAACATGAAGGAAGGATGTATAAAATCTGACTAAGAAGAAGGTGAGAGAGGAAGGAAGAGCATGATGTTACAAACACCATAAACAACGGTCCCAAATATGCCTGATATGGAGTGTATGCAGGCTGGAAAAGCTTAGCAGAGCAGACTGGTGACATTTAGTGAGACTTAAAATCAGATGGAAGTGGTAGAATCAGAGAAGTAGTCTCTTAAACATTAGATAGGGAAAGGCAAGTGTGGGCTGGACACCATGACGATCCATTGCGATTGGTCAAGAAAGGAAGTGTGAGGTTAAGAGTCAAGGAGTCTTAGAGTGGACAGCATGAAAGATGTGGTTATTCCCTTTATCCCTCCACCAAGATCATCCTTACCATATTCTAAGTTAGAAGGAAAAACACCGCCCCCCCAATAGCTGGCAATGCATGCAATTGCAGGCCACAAGTAATCCTTGTAATGAAGGCCCAGGCAATGTATCCTCCCACCCACTTTCCAATTCTGCAGCCGGGAAGTCAGTATTGAACAGAGGGAAAAGCAGCAGGCTGCTTCTGTGCAGGCACTGGCCATCTTTGCTTGAGTATTTCTCCAGGCCTAAGACGAGGATTAATTATCTAGCCTGTCTTCGTAAGAGGGTCCTTGAGAAGACAGAATGAAAAAGTGTGTGCAAATGTATGCAAATGTGTGCAAATGCCCTGAGAGCAAAACTGGCAAAGCAAACCACATACAAGTAATATGATATTTATTTATTTATTTATTTATTTTTATTAAATGTTAGCTGTGTACACTAATGCAATCATGGGGTACAGTGTGGTGTTTTCACATACAATTGAAATATTTTCATCAAAATGCTTAACATAGCCTTTATGTCATTTTCTTAGTTATTGTGCTAAGACATTTATACTCTACTTTTAGAAAGATTCACCCTTGTAAGACAAACCATAGAGGTGATCCCTCCAATCACCCTCCTCCACCTATCCACCCCTCTCCCATCCCCTCCCCTCCTCCCTCCCTAAATTCTTAGGCTGTAATTAGGTTATAGCTTTCATATGAAAGCTATAAACTAGTTTCATAATAGGGCTGTGTACATTGGATATTTTTTCTTCCATTCTTGTGATACTTTGCTAAGAAGAACATTCTCCAGCTCCATCCATGTGAACATAAAGGAGGTAAAGTCTCCATCTTTCTTTAGGGCTGCCTAGTATTCCATGGTGTACATGTACCACCATTTATTGATCCATTCATGGATCTATGGGCACTTGGGCTTCTTCCATGACCTGGCAATTATGAATTGGGCTGCAATAAACATTTAAATTGAAAATTTATGGGTATAGGGAGGGTAATTGGTGGGACCACATCTATGGTGCACTTTACAAGGGTACATGTTAAATCTACTAAGGGTAGAATATAAATATCTTAACACAATAACTAAAAAAATGCAGTGAAGGTAATGTTAACCAGTTTGGTGAAAGTATTCCAAATTGTATATAAAACCAGCACATTATACCTTATAATTGTATTAATGTACACAGCTATGATTTAATTTAAAAAAAATTGAAAATTTCAATCTGAATGTACAGATAGCAATTGCAAAGGAAAAAATAAACAGTAAAAACTACAACCAACTTTTTTCTTGCACACATAACATGGGTCAGGCACTATGCTAGTGGACATATATATCTCCTTATTTAATAGGAGATTAGACTTCCAGGAAATTTCATTTCTTTTTTTTTTTTTTTCAGGTAGTAATTTTGAGACCCAGAAAAGTTAAGAGCAGACCCAAGATTACACAGCTAGCTGCAGTGTGGAATTTGAACCCAAGTTCAGTGATAACAGAGCTCATTCATGTAACCTCTCTAGAACACTGTCTCCAAGGGACCCCAAGTTCAACAGGATAGTTCATAGCAAAGCCCAGGGATGGATTGAGAAGAAGGATGGTCTCCCCGAATAGTTGAGTTGAATAGCTCGATTCCTACTGAAGACACATGTCCAGCCTAAGGCCAGGCTGTCGGAGGCAAGGAGAGAGAGAGAAAGCCACCAGAAGTAAGATAAATGAGGCAGTGGAGGGTACATTACAAGTGCATGTAACAGAAAACCAGAAAATGACTATGTTACGGATGAAAAAGTAAATACAGTGTTTATGTATTTACTGTTACAATGGCCTCCCACTTTGCTGGCAAACTATCTTTTTTTAGTTCTTCTTCTTTTTACAGTATTGCCAATGAGCAGTTGGGAAATGACATTAGAAGAAACAGATTCTCATAATTACTATGACAAAGCAATTTAGGGATTCAAAACCAGACAGGGCCTTAAAGCCAGCTTTGGAACATCTCATTTCTAGGTGCAGCTGGTCCAAAGCTCCCCTGTTAGTGTAGTAACTATTGTATCCTTAAAGGTTATTAGGAAAAAGATCAGTCTTGCAGCCTTCCAGACAGAGATGTCCAGGAAAAATATAAACAGCCAGGTATTTACACAACTCTGTCACAAAGCAAAAAAAAAAAAAAAAAAAAAAATCATAGATTAATGCTTTTATGGAGCTGCATATATACTCTGCATTCTGTACCCTAACCAAGTAAAGCCTCTCTACTGACTCCTGTTACTTGCAGAAGGGGAGAGGTGGGTAATGTAGCTCCCATTTACCACTAAGTTACTAGATGATCCTGGGGAAACCACCACCTTTCCCTGCTTGGGTTTCCCTAGCCTATAAAATGGGAACAATAGTGGAGGTTATCCATAGGATTATTCTGAGGACTAAAACAAAATGAGACATGTTAAGTACTTATCTTGCTATCAAGAACATGAGCATGTTCCAAAATTGTCACCTGCTGTATAATCATTACCCCTGTTACAAGTGATCCATTTACAGCAGAGAGCCTGCATGACCCATTCCCCAGCAGCAGAGTTGAAGAAGTAACTTTCCCTGTCTTATAGCCATTAAGATATTTCTCTTTAAAAATAAAAAAAAGAAGAAACAGCACTTTTTTTCTTCCATCACTGCTTTATCTGAGATAAAAACTGTATCAGGTATTTTATACGAGATAAAACAAATATAAAAGGGAAGAAGGTGTCTCATGTCCCCTTCACATACTTATGAATTATATAGGTGTTCATAGTCTCAGAATGTTATAGTCCTCCCAAGATACAAAGTGATATGACTGTCAGATAAATTGCTGGAGACACAGGTGACCGAGATGGCAAGGGCAAAAAGACCCCATGTGGAGCAGATTAGTGTCTGTCCCTCTGGTAGTTCAGCGCTCACCACCAGACAGTACAATTTACTCCGGCATGGCAGTAACATCCTCTGCTCTGAGCAACAGCTGTGAGTTAGGTTTTCCATAATTTCTGATGCTTTTTCTTTTGGTTCAAACTTATCATACTTAGGTAAAAAAATGATGTGTAATTTCTTGGCCAATTCTTTTTGGACCTCAGAGATTCTTGGAACAGGAGGCCATAGAACTGGTCTTGCCAGAGACCTGCTTACAAGCTGGGAGTAAGGCCCTGTTGTAGGCTAAGGATCATGATAGAATTGTGGTTCCAAATAAGGATTCCTGAGACTGGCTAAATGCAGACCAGGAGGTGAGTGTGTAGGAAAAGAGGTTCTTAGCAGTCACAAGTATGAAACAGCATATATACTCTGGAAAAACTTTTAGGAATTTTTTATTCCAATTTGGCAAACTATTGACCTACAAATCATAACAAGCCCAAAGAAGAGTTTTGTTGGCATATGTAGTATTCAAGGTTAATTTCAAGGAGATATCCATATTTCCAAATTGAGAAATTAGGAATATACATCTAGATGTTTGGCTTCTGACCAAAAAATCTGAAGATTTTGAGAACACTGGTTTCACTGGCAATAATCTGAGTATCAGATACGCCCTTCGATGATTTCCCATGGCCCTTGTTGACATCTGAATTCTCAACACTGAGGCCTTAGGGGAGCCATCACTTACCAGGGAGACTGTGCTGCAGCCGTCCCTGTGTGTGCTGCTATCAAAAGCAGGAGAATATGAAATAGACCAGAGGAGCTCGGCTTTTTCAAGAAAGAGAATTTTCTTTTCCTGCTTGAGGGAAATTTCTATGTATTTGTCATCCAAACATAGTATATGTTTATAGAAAGAAAACAACTTAGGACAGACACCATTCTGAAACAAATGTGGGCTCCCTTAAATTCGCCTGTCTGGTCCCTACTGACATCCGACTTTCTAGCTCTGGGCTTAATCCAATCCCATCATAGTACAGGTAGAAAAACTAAGGCATAGAGAAGGCCCCAAATCTCAAGCACACACTTGACCACACTGGCACCAGGCTATGAATCTATGAAATATGACATATACAGGAAAGAAGGAGACGTCCAAGTGAGTGTGGTTTGTGCCAAGAAGGCAGACAGTGGAGTGGTGAAGTCAGGCAGGGGTGCATAGGAGAAGGGCTTAACATAAGCTCTAAAGCAGCAGTTCTCAACCTGTGGGTCTCAACCCCTTTGTAACAATGAATATACATTGTGGCATTAGGAAGGTTGAAAACCACTGCTCTAAGGGAATGTCTAGAGCACATCACACATGGAACATTGTGAATCCTCCTGGCGGCAGTCCGTTCTATGCAGGCTTCAACCAGCTTTGGGCAGGGTCTTTTCTGGGGTTCGGCATCCACACATGCAGTGCAGGAGTCCAAGGGCTATTCCCCAGGATAACCCTTGGCTGTAAAGGGCAATGCTGAAGAATAAATGTGCCCTCTCTTTATTCCCTCTCCCAAGTGCACACTTAGGAGATAATTTTATATGGTTGCATACAATATTAAGTAACCATCTCCTATAATGACGGTCAATTTGATAACATATCCCCATATTTCTCTTCCTTCCTCAGGGTCTTGGTCAGCTCAGTATTTCTCCAACAAAAATGCCAGCAACTGGGTGGCATCAACATGTATTTATTTCCCACAGTTGTGGAGACTGGGAATTCTAAGATAAGATGCTGGCAGATCCAGCATCTAGTGAGGGTCATGTTCGACTTCTTGAATCTTCACATGGCACACACAGAGAAAGAAAGTGAGCTCTGTCCTGTCTCCTCTTAGAACGATACTAATCCTACTCCTGAAGATGACCTGATGACTCTCTCTTGTGACCTAATTACCCCCTAAAGGCCCCACCTCCTAATGCCGTCACGTAGGAGATGAGGCTTCAACATATGAATTTGGGGGAGAAACGATGTTGAATCCACAGCACCCAGGCACCCTAATGATCATACTTAGTATCTGAAACACATCCCCAAATAAGTAATTTTCATAGAAGCCTTTGTCTCAGGCTTTGCTTTAGATGAACCAGGACTAGTACACAAGTTCAACCGTAGTGGAAGACAGACATCTTATCAGATAGGACATCAGGTAATATTCAGGGACATGATTGCATATCTCCAAAGCAAGGCTTCTTGGCAAAGGAATATCTGTAAATAATTTCCTTAATATTACATCATACAAACCTTGTGAGTTTTAATTAAAGGATATTAGAAATGCCCTTGGAATACCCTATTCAGTGATTCATTGCCAAAGGTAGTTGACAGAGTTATGAGATTAAAACAGCGCCGGCATGAAGAACTGACGTTTCTGTTTTTGCTTTAATATTTAATCCAAACTATTTAGGACATTTTCAATGGAATCAAATATCCTAAATTTTTAGAACTCTTTCAAGATGTGTCCACATACTCTAATGATGCCATTATTTGAGACAGCTCTATATCATTTTAAGTGGGTTAGGATTCTATGGTTTGGCTTCATGTTTCTTGATAATTTTAGAATGAATTAAATAAATTATCTGGACCTCTTCCTTTCAGAATTCCCAAGGTAAGATTTGAGGTTGTTTCTGAAGGTTTTTTTCCAAGAAAGAGAGAGAGAGAGAGAGAGAGTGTGTGTGTGTGTGTGTCGACCATTTGACATTAGATGAAGACAGTTCTAGTCTGGCTCCCAATCCCTAGATGACCCCAGCTAAGTTCCCTTCCCTCTATTTGCCTCTGGTTCCTCCTCTATAAAACAAGAGCCCCAACCACAGCGTTAGAAAGAAACATGAACATTTTTTATTTTAATGCTAGGATGTGAGTCCTTTGCCTAAAATCCCAGGATACCAGCCATCTCATTTCAACATGACCGTGCCCAGTGACTAGCACCAAATGCTTTTCGAACTAGCCCATTCTGTGTTGTAAAGAGTGCTAACATGCTTCTGCTATCCCAAGTGTCAGTTTAAAATTTGTGTAAATGAAGAAAAGATAGTTCTGTGTTTACTTGCTTACTTGTTTGTACGTCTGGTTTACAGCAGTTTTGCTCTAAATATGTTAATAATCCAATATGACAAGGAGGTTTCACAAAGCCCAAGAGTCCTAAATTTACCAACATTAGCAATGATTTTTTTCTTGTCTTTTGTTTTACTTTTATTTGGCTTAGCTCCAAAATTTCCTCCCTAAAGCTCTTGGGTTTTGTAGTTGTAATTGATTTCCTAGTCTGGAGTGGTGGGAAACGTTTTTTTCCCCAAATGCAACGTAACTCCTCAGAATACTGGAGGTAGCATAATCTGGCTGTATAGAGGGAGACTCACACTCTAAGGGCCACCTCTGGCCCCACACAAACCAGACTGTACTTGCTTCTCTGGCCTTTGATTTACTATTTCAGGTCCCGCATCAGTGCAGTTGGGATGCAGTTGGGACTGAATATCAATTATTTTAATCTCACAGACTTGGCCTCAGGATAATGTCTAAAAAAACTCTTTTCAGAAGAGTGATCATGACAGAGAGTTCTAAGGTGGCTCTTTCCTTGCCTAGAGCCTCTGAAGATGTGGAATCAGGTGCTGGGTAATGCTGGCATTTCTGGGCCCTCCCTGTGTGGGTGCCATCTGATTAAGCATCTGTACGTGTCAACGTCTGGCTGACATCCAGACCTTTCCTTCTGGCTAGACTTCATTGGCCAAGTGTGGCCTTTCAGCTCACATCTGTCCTCCAGGCTGGTCACACACTGGGTACCAGAATTTTGGCAGACGGTACAAGCACAACAATTACAGCTGTCTCTGTGTGGTCCTGCACATCCAACCGTCTTAATTAGCTGACTTGCCTTAACCTCCTTGTTTGGAATCTTGCCCCTAACTACAACACTATAGTCTTCCCCAAAGAGGTTTTGCATATCTTTTGTTAGATTCATTCCCAGGTACTTGAGATTATATGTATTTGTGTCTATGATGGTATGTTTTCTTTAATTTCATTGCTTGTTTCTGGTTTATGGAAATCCAACTGAATTTCTACAGTAAAACTCTTTGATAACATGCTCTCCCATGAAGCCAAGTTGGATATAAAGCAATTGGTGTTTGAGTCCTCTGGTCTCCATTTAGCCACAGGTATGGAGGCTAAAGTTCTCCTTGAAAAGCAGGAGGGAGACAGTTAGAAAGGAGACTAGTTTTGCTTTGGAATCACATGGAATTTGGGGGAGGGTGTCATTGTACATTAATTGGGTACAGCATAAGTTTCATCTTTACTTTTAAACTTTGCACATCAACACAGATAGCCTGAAATATTAACTTTACAATAACCTCACCAGAAATGAACAGTCACATTTTACTGACTGGATTTTTGGAGCCTACTTTAAACATTATGGTAGAGTATTATAGTATATTGGGTTCATTTCCAGTAGCCCTGCTAAGTTTGTTTATTGTTCCTGATAGGTTGCTACAGATTTTAAATTTTCTATATTATCTAAAAATAATAACATTTCCTTCTTCCTTTCCTCATGCCTTTTCCCCCTGATCTTACTGGTCAGGAACCCCAGCTCTGTGAAGAATATAATGTTTACAGGGGGTATCCTCATCTACATCAGCATTAAAGGAAAGTTTCGGTATGTCACCAGCAAACATGTTTGCTATAAGTTTTTTGTATAAATAGATACTATTTATCAAATTTTAAAAGTCCCCCTTTATTTGGTAAGAAATTTTGTTATAAATGGATATTAAAGTTTAGCAGAATTTTTTTCTATATCTACTGAAATGATTATATGCTTATCTAATGTTAAATACAACCTAAAGTTCCCTAAGTAATTTTTTCTATACTATATAATGGTTTCATCTGTTTTATATGACACTTGATTCAATTTGCAGACAAATTTTAAGAACACCACAATATTCTTTATAAGATTTCCCCCAATTCCCATTTCACCTGCTTTCCTTCTTCTGAAATTCCAGTTAGACATAGGTGAAGTCCTCTCAAAGTATCTGTCTCTTACCTTTCCTTCTGTGTTTTCCATCTCTTTTATTCTCATCATACTATGAGTAATTTTTTCTGCTCAGTCTTCCAGTTCATCAATTTTATTATCAATCATACCTAATCTGCCATTAAACCCCCCCTTAGTTTTCAATTTCAGCCATTTTATTTCAAAAATAAATTTCTCGTTAATTTGAAAATGAGTTGGGTCTAGAGATTCCATTTGGTTCATTTTCAAACTCACTAAGTCACTTTCTGCAACATCTTACTTCTTGCAAATAATTTCAATTTAGCATTACATTTCTTTAAACATAGCCATCAACATTGTTTTCAGATCTGTCTCATATCTGAATGTAAATATCTGAAGTCTTTATGGGATTTTTTAATGCTCTCTTTGCTGATTTTTATTCATGGAATCTAATTTTCTCATATGCCTAAATCTTTGGCTGTATTGCACATTATATTTTAAAATTATTTTTTGGTGTGCTTCCAACTAACAGACATAATGTAAGGGCAAATGGGACACCTCCTGGGTACAGGGCACAGCTTCAACAGGGAAATTACCTAACAAACACACATATTGTAATCAAATCATGATTCCAGGAACACCTTAAAATAGGTTCAAGGTTCGAGACTTCCTAGAATATGCAGAAGACTCAATCTCTGACTGTACAGCCTCAAAAGAGCTTTCCTAGCTCTTGTTCTCTTCCTCTCAGCAGGTAATAACTTTGAGAACTACAGCTGAGTATCATCAGAAGATTGGTTAAAAATTGGTAATGACAAGCACCCTGGACTTTTACAGATGTCCATCTTCCCTGACAGAGTGACCAAAATAACACCCCTGAGAGAACATAGAGAGGGAATATAGTAAGTAAACAATCAAGCTGAGACTTGAACCAAGGCACTGTTTCCCCCACGTCATACCTACCTCTACAGTCAACTGGTAACGCTGGGCAGTGGTGATTACGATATTGTTTTGCTTTTCCTTCTTGCACAACCCAGCCTCTAGGTGAACACTACTTAGCAATATCAAGTCATCTAAGAAACTAAATATGCTGGAAAAAGACTACTCCACAGATGCTAAAGAAAGATTCTCTGCCTTTAC
This sequence comes from Galago senegalensis, assembly GCA_963575145.1. NCBI lineage: Eukaryota > Metazoa > Chordata > Mammalia > Primates > Galagidae > Galago > Galago senegalensis. The sequence continues at coordinate 18,939 of CAUYTI010128435.1, forward strand.
TATCCAGGCTGCCAACAAACAAAAGTAAAACCTTCAACTTGAGTAACATGAGAGGTTCTAAAAGACTACTGGGTGAACAACTATGTGCCTTCTGAGATAGTGCTGCCACCACCACAGAAATATAACAGCATCGTTGATAAAATAACAGGGTATTTTCTTCATGGTGCATGTCAGCAGGGCAACTGATTGATACACCGCATTGTTTTCAATCACAGTTTTATGAGGCCCCCATTAAATATTGAAAACCAAGCTATATATTTAGAACAGTAATTAGTCTGAAGCAGCCTCTGTGCCTTATCCCCTGTTAAAGTTTTAAAGTAAACCAAAGATGATGAACATTTAATGTACTGTACCTCATTGTCATCTGATAATAAGATTTGTTATAGGGTTATAAAATGTTATGTTAGGTTCTTACGGCACATCATTAATATTGTAAAATGTAGCTGGGCTCCCAGGCAGAGCTGCCTGACAGAAAAACAATAGAAAGATAAGTAATATCAACCATTCTCTCCAAGGGCTTAGAAGACAACCAGCTAAGTGGTGATAAGATGTATTTGAGAGCTGGACGCATTTGCTATGCATCAAAGAGAAAAGAAGGGAGATGATAATGAGGGAGGTAAATGGGAACAAAGAACAAGATAAAGGGGAAAGAACCAAGAAAATATAGAACAAAAAGAAGAGGTAAAGAGGTGGTTGGTTTGGGGAGAACCCAACATCAAATGAAAAGCTAGGTGGAACAAACTATTAAAGTTTTCCCCACATTTAGGTACTAGGATTCTATGTTATCTCTAAAGAGGATCAGAACGTGTCCCTCCCAAATATCCTTCTTTGGCATAAGGATTATTCTGAGCTGAAACCAATTAAGAATATTGGCCTAAAAGCATGGCGTAAATTTCCCTTTTCTTCCATACCAGAAGGAGGAGAACCACCTTTATTGTAGGTGGCAGAGATAGTACCAAAATGAGTCTGTATAAACACATATTACTAAATAACTTTTACCGATCATTAGTTTCCTCCATATGTTTCTTACTCACCTGACCATATTTTACTGCCCCCAAACCCAACTCCTTTCCTTTATATAATTCTTCTCCATAATTTATCACCCTTTGATCAAATGATGTACAGGCCCCAGAGTGTAACTGCCTCTGGTTTTTGACTTCTTTTTTTACAAAGTTCTCATGTACTTAAAATTAAAAATACTAGCATCAATAAAAATTTTCTACAAAGGTATATATTAGTTTTTAGAATTATAAGACAGATTTTTTTTCACCAAAGAAATATTGAAAATATTGATAAAACTTCTATTCACAATAGCAACTACAGCATATAGAAAAATAACCAGAAATAGAATTTAAAAGGTTGTAAGACCTTTCAAGAACACAGAATAATCCCTAGTTCATTGTATTAATCCCTATTAAGATTTTTTTCAGAGCTTTTTTTTTTTTTTTTTTTTTTGAGATGGAGCCTCAAGCTATCCCCCTGGGTAGACTGCCATGGCATCACGCTCACAGCAACCTCCAACTCCTGGGCTCAAGCGAGTCTCCTGCCTC
>CAUYTI010128436.1:0-17399 GCA_963575145.1 Galago senegalensis
AGAATTTACTTCAAAACGCCACACAAACTGCCTACACTTAAGCTCTCCCTCCCCATAGGCAGGGAGCCAACTGTGTGTCTTTGGGCACGATGGTGACTCTCAGCGTGGGTGGCACACAGATGAGTATCTTCAAACAAACCTGCCTGGCCCACTTCACCAATGGCCCATCCTGAGACTTCAAGTTAGTTTTGAAATCCTGGCTGATCTCCCTCAGCAATCTGTGGAAAAGCAGCTGGGGTTGAGAAGAGCAGTCCATTTCTGGTAATGAGGAATCTCCAAGTGAGCCATGGTGCTGGGTTTGTAGCAATGAGGTTTCTTTACCTCATTGGAAGAGGAGGTGCTTATCCTGGCCCCTTCGGTGGCTGTCTGCTGTGGGGTGGTTTCTATTAGTGGATTTGCAAGCAAGGGCATTTGCTTTTACCCAGCACCAGAGACTTAGGCTGCTTTGGGCTGCCCCAATGCTTCTGTTTCCCAGTGAAGAGCCCGAGTCTCCCAGCAAAGAAAAGATGCTCTTCCATCAAAAAATCAAAGAGCCCTGCAGGGCTGGGCGAGGTGGTTCATGCGTATATTCCTAGGATTCTAGGAGGGTCAGGCAGGTGGATTTTTTGAGCTCATGAGGTCCAGACCAGCCTGAGAAAGAGTGAGACCCCATCTCTTCTAGAAAATGAGTAACTGAGGCAAGAGGATTGCTTGAGCCCAAGAGTTTGAGGTTGCAGTGAGCTATGATGCTATGGCCCTCTACTGATATAGGGTCTATCGCTGGGACTTGCCTCAAATAGAACTGAGCACAAGGACACAGAAAGGAGTGCACAAGTCTGGCCCAGAAAGAAATGAGTGCACCAATCCCCCCCACACCCAATCTTTATATTCTTACAGCACCTTATCTCACAGGACGACTTCATTTTCGAACTCAGCGCACTTCACTCTCAGAGGCCTCTATGCACCCCGGTAGGACCCCTTCCCAACTAGGCGCACTCTAGTTCTGATGAGTGGAAGGGAAGTGGGAGGACCCCTCTGACTCCTGTGCAGAATCCATGTAGTTATTAGTGAGGGGAGTATTGTTCTATAGCCCCTCTCTGAGCTTTATAATCTCCTTCCCTTATTTTCGCCTCCAATTCTTAGAGCCCCTCTCTGAGCCTTTCAATTTCTTTTTCCTTTGTCCACTCCAACTCCTTGCTTTCTTTTCCTCCAATTCTGGGCTGAAAACTCCGATAGTCTGTGCTTCCTAAATCCAGTTTCAGTGATGGACTAACCCGGGCAAGTGAGACTCATCCGTCCAGTGCTTAGTGCATGAGGATGTCCCACTCTTGGCCTCCACCCCTGTTTGGGGCTGGTTAAAAGTTCTCATGGATCCCTGTAACCTCCTCCTCGCAACTACTCTTCATTCTCGCTTTAATTTCATCTATTTTCTACCTCTAGTTTCAGATATGGGGACCTCTCAGGCATGGATTCCACTTTCCTCACCTTTAAGCTAACTCTTCCTTTTTTTTTTTTTTTTGAGACTGAATCTCAAGCTCACCCTGGGTAGTGTGTCATGGCCTAATAGGTCATAGCAACCTCCAACTCAGGCTCAAGTGATCCTCTTGCCTCAGTTTTTCTATTTTTACTAGACATAGGTTACACTTTTGCTCGGATTGGTCTCAAACTCATGAGCTCAAGAAATCTACCCATCTCAGCCTCCCAGACTGCTAGGATTGCAGGCATGACCCACTTTTCCCTGCCTAAGCTGCCTCTTAACTCACCTCAAGTATCTAGACCTTAAAGCTAGACACCTCATCTTTTTCTGTAATACCTCTTGGCTTATGGATCTACTAGACCATGGCTCACATGGCCTGAAAATGACCCCTTTGACATTTAACCCTCACAGACCTCAGATCTTAGATATTGGGCAAATAGTCAGAATTCTCTTACATCCAGGCCTTCCTTCTCCAACACATTTCTTCTTTGTGTTCATCTTGGGAACCATCTCAAATTTTCCTTGCACAGGCCAAAGCAGCCCTTCCCAAACTCTCCATTATGTGAATAAATAGTGGGCATTCAATAAATACACATTTGATTTCAAAAGCTTAAAGCAAAAGAAAGGGATGTAAACTATCTCAACAATAATTTTTATATTGTTGACATAGGAACAGTTTTGGTCTATTGGGTTAATAAAATACATTGTTAAAATTAATTTCTCCTTACTGTTCACATTTTTAAATGACATGTATGGACCATATCACATCTGTGCTGGACAGCACTGTCCTGGGGATCTGTCCTGAGCTGGTTTCCTAGCTTCCACTATTTCTGCACCTGCAGTCTGTTCTCTACAAAGCTGCCACAGTGATCCTTCAGGGTGTAAACAGAGTCATCCTGTCCTGCTCATCAAGCTCCCCCATGCTGCCATTGCACCTTTGACATAAAGTCCAAAGTCCTTTCAATGGTCCATAAGCTCCTTACCTGCTTCCTGTTACCTATAGGCCCAACTCCTCCCCCCACGCAATCTCAGGTACTGTATCAGAGGGACATGGCTTCTCTTCTGTTTGGGGCAGGTCAGGAATGTGCCCATGTCAGAGCCTTGGTTTCTCTGTGATGGGAACTCTGGGTCCTCAGATATCTGCAAGCTGCTCTCCTTCATTTCTTTCAGATTTCTTCTCAAATGTATGCCCTGACCATCCCATCTAAACAATGTTCCCCTTCTTTCCCTTTTAGCCCAACTCTACTTCTGGACTTCAGTTTTCTGCATAACATTTATCTCACCTATCAGGATATCATGATATATATCACTGTGTTGCCCAAGCTGAGCACAGCAGCTATTCACAGGTGCAAACACAGTGCACTGCAGACTCAAACTCCTCATCTCAAGTGATCCTCCCACTTCAGTCTCCCCAGTAACTGGAACTACAGGTGCTCACCACTGCCCCCAGCCACATGATATTTTTATTTGTTTCTTTATTCTTCTATGTCCTATTCCCTCCCTAATAGTAAATGAGGTCTGATAGAATAAGGACTTGGAATGTTTGTATCTGGTACTCAGGGAACATTTGTTGAGTTAAGGCATGAATGAATAAATAGTGGGCATTCAATAAACATTGGGTGAACAAATGGAGTGGGGGTGGGGTATAAATGGTATGAATGAGGCTGGCAGATAGCAGGGGAGGTGTGATGGAATTGGAGTCACCCCATGGAAAGAGGACATGGTACCGTGAGAGCTTTTCCTGAGCATGTTGTATTGATTCCCTCCCCTCAGGCAATTCTAGACTTGGGGGAGGGAATTAAAGGTACTGTTGGGAAAAAGGCAGGCAGAGAGGTTCCTAAGGTCTGTGGCTATTGTTGCGGTTACCCTGTAGCAAAAGGGACACACGAGTTCCACAAATTCATAGTTGACCCGCCTGCCTGTATCTTCATCCAGATCTTTGAATATCTTGTCAGTAACAGCTCTGACTCTGGCATTCTAAAGAAAGAAATGGCAGAGACCATGAGGTTAGAGCCTCCAACAAGACTCTTTCTCAGGCCCCTCATCCATGAGAGCTGAGTTTGGGGGTGGGGACAGGAATATTAACTCATTAGCCAATGCTGGATAATCTAGCATGACAATGCAGAGATGCACCTGTCATGAACCATTCTGGAACCAACAAGGGCTGACCTGGAAGGTGCCCTGCAGCTCACCCAGCCTAGCCTCCTGCCCCACACCTCTCTGCACTCTACATGTGAGGAAGCAGGCTCTAGACCAAGTGACAGAACAGAGCCTTGAGTAACAGAGCGAGTTTCTGAAAGAGGCAGGCACAGGACTTCCCGAACAGCAGGGCAGAGCATTCCCAGAGCTTAGATGGGCTTCCCCCACCCAGTGTTGTCCCAGAATCCTACTTCAGGCCCTGCTACCGTCCTCAGTGCAGCACTGGGGCGGGGGGCATCCTCTACCTTCATGGTGTTTGGGAGTTCCTTCATCAGCAGCTGCTTCATCTCACCCTTGGAGAGGGTGCCAGGGTCCCCCATCTGGATGGAGTACTGCTGGAAGATGCTCATGATTGCTTCCATGTGCTCTTCAAGCATAGACATTCTCCCAGTCTCACATAAGCCTTCAACGAGACAAGTAGGCCTGGCAGCGGTTATTCACACCCCCAGCAAAGCCCCACTCCCACCCATGGCTACCTGCATCCCAGGTTTAGAGAAAGCACATCTTCCACATCTGTGTAGTGGTCTCTGCTGGGTTTGATCTATGGTGGATTTTTTATTTGTGGAAAGAGGGGACAGAGAAAACATACAATACCACCTGAAGTCTGAATGAGTCAAACTCATTTGCCCACACCACCTCATCCACCCTCACTCATGCTCACCTGGGAGGGTTCTGTGGTGGGCCAAGCTGTTTGCTCTCATCAGACAACAATAGTTTAGCCATATGTCCCTTACAAGATGTCCCCACCTCATTTCTGCTTAGCCATCCCCAAGTCGTAGGGCTGCATCTACCAAGCACAGCAAGGACGGGTCTACCTGGGTCATGCAAAATGCAATGTCAGCCCTGAGGTGCTCAGGCAGGGGAGGGCTGTGGCTGCAACGAAACCACTTGCAAACACCACCCTGTAAATCCCTGAGGCCCAGCCAAGGTAAGGGCACTTACCTCTCAGCACAGAGGAATGTATAGCTATAGGAAGGAGGTGGTACCAGTGAAGTGCACCCAGCCAAGGAGGGATTATAAGCCAGTCCAGGCTTCACACTTCATTCCGGGTGAAAAAATCTCTCTGATTCATTATGAGGCAGTTGCTAGACAGTGAATGATCTGTTGCCCAAGAGAAGCTTCAAACCTGTGAACTTGACGGAAAGGTTGACCCACCCCTAGTCTCACCTTCCTGATCTGCTGAAAACAAAAAACACTGGTCCCACCCACACACCTTCCTATTCAACTGAAGCAAAAGCCCCTGACAAGCCACACACACATGTATACACATCCATTTGCACACACGTGTGCACATATACATGTATATGAACACATGTATGCACTCAGACACATGCACACACAACACATATACACAGTCGAGTGATCTACATATTTCTCAGTCCTGATCAAGGGTCCAGACTCCAGGTTCAGCTGGTGAAGCTCCAGGTTTAGCTTCACCCTCTGCTCCCTAAGAAAGGGCTGAGAATTCACATCTCACTGCTTAGGTGACACCTACCTAGAAAGGGTGGGGGTGGGGTGGGAGCCATTGGCTGAGTGTCTGTTTGGGCAGCAGTGAGGACGATAAGTTATAAAAAGAATCAAAGTGAAGACATAATCATAGAACAGGATAGAGGAAATCAGTTAAAAACTATGGAAATCTGAATAAAGTTTGGAAGGTAGTCCATAACAATATATGAATAGCATTTAACAAATGTGTGGGAAAAAAATGGCCTGCTGAAAAGAAAAAAATCATTTTCAGAAATGTACCATACTAATGGAAAATGTTGATAATAGAGGAAATTTTGTACAGGTACATGAGAACTGTCCACACTATCCTCTCAATTTCTCTGTACATCTAAAACTGTTCTAAGAGTAAAGTCTGCATTTTTTTAAGAGACTAGATGTTGAGGATTCTCAACATGCCAGACCTTCCCTGAATTCTGAAGGCAGCTCTGTGGGTTGGATGCTAATAGTGTGACCATTTTTCAGAGGAAGAAAATGAGTTAGAGGTTAAGTAATTTTTTGTTAAGACATTAAAAACTATGTATATTTATAGGGCACATGTGATACTTTGATACATCCATGTAATGTGCAATGATCAAATCAGGGTAACTAGGAGATTCATCACCTCAACAACTATCATTTCTTTAGTTGTGTTGGGAATGTTTCAAATCTTCTCTCCTCGCTACTTTGAAATATATAATAAATAAGTGTTAACTGTCCTACACTGCTGTTGAACACTACCAGTTAATCCTTCTATGTAACTCTATTTTTGTGCCCATGAACCAACCTCTGTTTATTCCTGCCTCCCTCTACCTCTTTCAGCCTCTGAAACTATCATCCTACTTTCTACTGCCCTTAGATCATCTTTTTTAAGCTTCCACATACCAGTGAGAATGAGAACATGTGATGTTTGTCTTTCTGGTTTATTTCACTTAACATAGTGACCTCCAGCTCCATCCATGCTTCTTCAAATAGCACATTTCATTCTTTAGGAAGCCAAATTGTCCCTGTTTGCAGATGACATGATCTCACATACAGAAAATCCTAAAAGCTCCACCAAGAAAATCTTAGAAGTGATGAACAAATTCAGTAATATATTAGAATACAAAAGTAGTATACAAAAAACAGTAGTGTTCCTATACAGCAACAAGAAACTGGCAGAAAAACAAATTAAGAAAATAATCCCTTTTACCGTAGTTACGAGGAAAAAAATGCACAAAATAAATTTAATCAAAGAGGTAAAGAATCTCTACAAGAAACGTTATAAAACATTAATGACTAGTCACAAAAATGGAAATGCATCCCATGTACATGGATGGGAAGAACTGATATTGTGAAAATGACCATACTGTCAAAAGCAACCCTCAGATGCAGTGCAGTCCCTGTGAGAATACTAATGATGCACTTCACAGAAATTGGAAAAACAACTCTAAAATTCATGTGGAACCGCTGAAGACTTCAAATAGCCAAAGCAATTCAAAGCAAAAGGAATAAAGCTGGAAGCATCTCATCACCTGACTTTAAAATATAATATAAACCTATAGTAATTGAGACATCATGGTACTGGCATAAAAACAGACACATACACCAAGGGAACAGAATAGAAAACCCAGAAATAAAACCGGGTATTTATAGACAACTGATTTTGACAAAAGAGACAAGAACATTTTTTGCAAAGGGATAGACTTTCCAATAAAGTCTAGTGCTGGGTAAACTGGATATCCAGATGTAGGAAAATAAACTAGATCCCCATATCTTTCCCCATACAAGGATTAGCTCCAAATGCAACCCTGAAATGATGAAATTACTAGAAGAAAACATCAGATAAATGCTTCCAGGCATCAATCTGCACAGTTTTTTTTTTTTGGGGGGGGGGTAAGGTATCAAAAACACAGGTAACAAAAATGTAAAGAGACAAATGGGATTACATCAATAAAAAACTTCTGTACAGAAAAGGAAACAATCATGGAGTGTAGAAACAACATACAAAATAGGAGAAAATACATGCAAACTATCCTCCTAACAAAGGATTAATAAAATACATAAGGAGTTAAAACAACTCAGTAGCAAATTAACAAATACTGCAGATGTAAACAGGCAAATGATCTCAATAGGCGTTTCTGAAAAGAAGACATACATGTGGCCAACAAGCATATGAAAGAAATGCTCAACATCACTAACCACCAGAGAAATACAGATCAAAACCATGGTGAGATCTCATCTCACCACAGTTAGAATGTTTCTTATCAAAAATACTCCCCCTCAAAAAAAAAAAAACTCCCACAAAACAAAACAAAACAAAAATCAGATGCTGGCAAGGATACAGAGAAAAGGAATGCTAGTACAACTGCTGGTGAGGATGTAAATTAGTGCAGCCACTGTGGAAGCCAGTAGAGAGTTCTTCTAACCCCTGGGTATATATCCAAAAGAAAGGAAAATGTATCAAAGAGACAGTGCACACCATGTTTACTGCAGCACTGTTCACAGTAGGCGGGATACAGAATCAACCTCAGTAATCAGCAACGGATGGACAGATAGGTCAGAGGTGGTATATACACTCATGTGTACACATAAAATTCTGTTATTTGCAGGGTAAATAACTTTTCTAAGTGGCAAACTCAAATTTGTCTTCTAAACCTTTGCCATTGTTGTGATTTTCTTTTCTTAAAATGAGATTTTTTATGTTATGAAAAATAATACCTGCTCATACTTTAGTAAAAACACAATTTCTGGTAAATATAGATGATCTTATATCAAACTCTGATTTTTTTTTTCCTAGTAGAATCAATTCTTGATTAACCTTTTTCCCTCTGAAGGAAGCTCCTCTCACCTCAGCAAGCACAGCCTCTCAACCTGTGCCCACCCACCAGGCTGTGAGAGGACCAGGAAGTCAAGACACAGCAAGTGTAAGGAATAGTTCCCGGCCATCCCTGAGGCTTGTCCTTCCCTTCCCACTTAACAGGAACTCCCCTAGGCCAGGAATGTGCAGTAGGGCTGACTCAGGACAGCAAGGCCGGGCAGGTCAAAAGCTATGTGTAAACACTCTGTGTGACTTCAGTGGTAGATGAAGGTCTCTGTTCCTGCACATTGTCAAGACCCCTGGCATGAGCTTCACCCAGAGTGAGCTCTGATGCAGACCACAGGGTCTGTTGGGAATAATTGTCAATATTGGCTCATTAAGTATAACCAATGTGCCACATTAACTCAGGATGTTAATAATAAGGGAAGTGGGAACGGAGGAATATCTGGGAATTCTGTACTTTTTGCTCAGTTTTTCCATAAACCTAAAATACACAAAAAGGAAAAAGTACTGGTGCATCTGAAGTCAGCATGTACCAAAAGTAAGCACAACAAGAAGTGAACTTTTCAAATAAATTTTCAGTTGAGTTGATACAAATTCATTTTCACTACTCCCTCTGTAAAATTCATGTTCTGGGACAATGGTGGGGAAGAGAACATTTGAAAATTTTTAACTACAGGGAAAACTGCATACCAACAGATGCCTTGGAACAGTTTCTCCAGGAGCAGGAGAGAAGACTTCACGTGTGTAGAAGGAGGTGACAATGCACAGAGAATACTTTGTAAATAAAGGTGCATTTAGCTACAATCTCCCATTTCTCCTATGTATGGCAACTTGGGGGGACACCTTATAAGTAAACACACCAATTTTAACTCTTTAAACCTCAACTAGAAATAAATAGGTACTATAAAACACAAAATTTCAAGAGTATTTAACTGAATGACAAAATGTAAGCATCCTGGAAAGTCTATTGAGATAAACTTAAATGTTTATAATACAAATAAATCTTGGTTTAAATTGGTAAATCTGGGTTAAAGGTACATGGGAGTTTCTAGAACTATTCTTGCAACTTTTTTCTGAGTTTGTATTTATATCAACCTAAATTACACCAAATTGAAATTATAACAAAATTCATAAAGTTACCTACCAAAAAAGTATCTATGACAATCAGAATGACTCTCTTAGTCGCACTCAATAAGTATGGAGGTGCTCACCAGCATACGCTGGGAAGAATGACCAGACAGGGTGGGTGGCAGCCCCCCATGCCGGACTGTACCCTCCAAATTAGCAGAGAACCTGGCTCTGGGGACAGGTTGATATGAGTGCCCTTCCCTAACCGAGACACCTTCTGTGAAGCAGCCATCTCCAGGGGGGAAATGGAGCTCCAAGGTGTTTGAGGATAGAGAAAAAGAGAGTGAAGTCACTTTAGAAGATTCTGGCCCAGAGGTGTGGAAGGAGCTCAGTGCTGAAGCCTCTACACGCTCTAGCTTCTGAGCCCTCAGGACAGAGGGCGCCAGGATTCCTTCATCAGCAAACATTTACTGGCCCTTTGTTATCTGCTAAGTCACAGTTTGGGCAGGTGAGGGGAGGCAGCCCCTGCTCTGCCTGAGCGTCCAGTCTGGGAAGGGATTTGCTCCTGGTAAGGAGTGGGTGGAGGCCGCTGTGCCAGGGAAGCATAGAGTTGCGGGCTCTCAGCTCTTAGATTTCTGCAAATAGAGTGTCAACCTTAGGATCTTTTGTGTCCTGGAGGGAACCAGGCCAAGGAGGCAGGAAGGCAGACCTCTTCCTAACTTGTTTTGGGATGAAAATCTTGTTCCTGGAACATAAAACTGATTTTCAAGAGAGATGCAGGGTTTTTTAGGAAGGGAGAGTCCATCATCGGTGTGTCGTTCCCTCTCTGTGTCCCCAGCATGGGGAAGGTGGGCTGTAGGGTAAATGCAACTGTAAAGCTGACCCACCGTGCCTTGTCTCTCTATTGGTCACAAGAGCCCAGTTAGACAATGTGCAGGTTTAAGAAAAGCAACTTTGCTGCACACAGAGAGGCACTGGGGGGGACAGAAGATGCATGGCATTCATGGGAGGCTGGTCCCCCAAGATTCAGGAAAGCTGCACCGGGAGGAGAGTCTCCTTGTACACATCCCATTTCTTACTGATGCTGAGACCCCAAAAGGCATTCTGCCCTTGGTTTTATGCCCCAGGCCTCACTGTCACTGCTAGGCCAGTCAAGACCATGGCATGACCTGTCCTTCAGGCCCACCCCCTAGACTCAGATACCCCCTTAGCCAAACTGGTTGGCTTCACAAGCCTACTGTCCTGCATGTGAGTACAAAGGTCTGTCCCTCAGATTCATGGAACCATTGATTGACACAACCTCTGGGCTGCACTATAGAGTCAGGGTCAGGACACACTTCACTGTGTGCAGGAGGACCATTACCCCAGCAGGTGGTCAGGTTGGCTGGGGCAGTCCTGCATCCCAGCCTCCAGAAGTTGCTAAAGTGGTCAAAAGAAGGGTCCCTCAGACAGCCCTGCCATATGAGGTCAGTGGAGTGGCCTGTTCCCAGATCTCTTCCACTGCATCTCTATAATCCTCAAGGTACAGCCAGAGGTGTTGGGAATAACAAAAGGCCAGCCCATTCTGCCAGCAGACGGTCAGGGGCTGCTCTGGTAGCCACTCATCACCACCTTAGCTGGTGAGCTCAGTGGGTCCTGTTGGCCCTGAATGGCCGAGGTGGCAGCATTAGTCATCTCCCACACAGTCAATAACAAGTTGGAGGCCATTTTCCCAGGACATATGCTTGTGCCGTGTGTGAGGACATGGACAGCAGAATGGAACCAGCCATCGCTTGTCTTGCTGGCAGACTCTTAGGCAGCTGCAGTGTCAGAGGTGGCAGCCCTGTCCGCGTAGAGTCCTTGTGCACAAGCACTTGAGGATCCAAAATTCCTGATAGCACAGCTCATCTGAGGGGTCCAGAGTTCCTTAGTGTAGTATGGCCATGAAAGACACACAAGCCAGGAAAGTTCGTGTGACTTCAGTCAGGGAGCAGTCATTATAGAGTCTCTAGTCCAACAGTACTTGAGCAGTGCTTCAAATCACATGAGAAGGTCAAAGCTCCCAAGACTGGAAAGAAGTCTTAGGGGAACGTTACTCTTACTCAGCTTGTGGGCAATTATTCTTTCCCGAAGGTTTGCTGACACCAGGAAGACACCACCAGCACTGCAGGTCCTGAGGCATGTCTGGTGAGGTCAGGAAGAGGGAAGGGTCTGAGAGGGAAGTCCCCTGCACTTGGAGAGAGAGAGGCTAGGCAGACAGGTAGGAGAAGGGCTGGCCAGTCCACACCCAGGGTGGAAAACCAGCTAGAAGAGAATACTTGGGTTTAACTCAGTCTCTCATTGTCAGCCAGGCATCTAATCCTAGCTTTGCCACTTGCTGGGTCAGTAAACCTTGTGAAGCTTCTTTATCCTCATATGCAAAATGGAGAAGGACTGGTTGGAGAAAGAGGCCGGGCAGACAGGCAGGAGAAGGACTGGTTGGTCCACACCCAGGGAGGAAAACCAGCTACAAGAGAGTACTTCAGTCTAACTCAGTCTGTCACTGTCAGGCAACCATGCATCTAATCCTAGCTCTGCCACTTGCTGGGTCAGTGAACTTTGTCAATGGTCTTAATCTCTCCAAGTTTCTTCATATGCAAAATAGAAATAGCAATCACCTCTGTCCTAGGGTTGTTATGAGAAACAAATTAGATCAGTTATACAATGTCTAAAGCTAAACAGCAAAATCATCAACAAACATAGCCCAGGATTGGTTTAATTTATTTCTGTAATAAAAACAATCCCATGGCATTTATTATCATTTTGAAGTAGCATAAGAGTAATCATAACCATATGCACAAATATTTTAGAAACATACTTCCAACAAAGTATGCCCCCAAATCCTATATTGCCTTCTCAACAATTTCTCACTTCCTTGATCATTTCTGGTTGGAGACACTTTGTAGCAGAGCAATATTATCTCCTTTTAGCATGATCCGACCCAGTTGACTTCTGGACTTTGTTTTAGAATTAATCTCTTCAGCATTATCTAATACAAAGTTCATGTACTCATTAACGTCAATGATGCAGCCCTCAGTCCACGTATCCACTTGCTCATACAACCACAGTTGAGGGTGGCAAATGTGGCTCAGTGAGTAGGGTGCTGGCCCCATGTACCGAGGGTGGTGGGTTCAAGCCCGGTCCCAGTCAAACTGCAACAACAACAAAAAAAATAGCTGGATATTGTGGCATTGTGTTGGGTGCCTGTAGTCCCAGCTACTTGGGAGGCTGAGGGAAGAGAATTGCCTAGGCCCAGGAGCTGGAGGTTGCTGTGAGTGGTAATAGCTTAGCACTCTACAGAGGGTGATAAAGTGAGACTCTGTCTCAAAAGAAAAAGAACCACAGTTGAAGGCAGGATCTATTTTGTAAGTGTCTGAAGATGAGGTTGATGGGCTGCATCATCACCTTCTACACTTTCTGGCCCTGTCCACAATAGGCCATGGGGGAATCTCAGAAAGACCATACTGACCCCCATGCCACCTTAGAAAGTAACTTTGTTTTAATTCATAAATGCAATGATCAGCAAGGAAATGTGTTAAAAAAAAAACTGATTTGAAGAATACTTGAGAATATGTAAAAGCAGTCAGGAAAAGAATGTCTACCTAATATCCTTAGGGCTCTCTTTATCTTTATCTTTCTTTTTTTGGGCAGTTTTTGGGTGGGGCTGGGTTTGAACCCGCCACCTCCAGCATATGGGCCGGCTCCCTACTCCTTTGAGCCACAGGCGCCACCTTCTTTTTCTTTTCTTTTTCAGACAGAGTGCCACTTTATTGTCCTTAGTCAAGTGTGGTGGCATTACAGCTCATAGCAACCTCAAACTCTTCAGCCCAAGTGATCCTCTTGCCTCAGCCTCCTAGTAGCTGGGACTGCAGGCTCCCACCACAACACCTGGCTATTTTTCTTTTTTTTTAGAGATGTGTTCTTGGTCTTGCTCAGGCTCATCTATAACTCCTAAAGTCTAGCAATCCACCCACCTCAGTCTCCCAGAGTGCTGGGATTACAGGCATGAGCTACCACGCCTAGACCCCTTAAGGCTTTTGACTTTTAACAGGTTGAGACAAACTGAAGCAGTTTGGGTTTTAATGCATTGACTGGGCTATGAACCTACAGTGCCTCATCCAGCATGTATAAGTTATTTGCTTCTTTTTTTTTCCTTTGGCAGTTTTTGGCAGGGTCTGAGTTCCAACCCACCATTTCTGGCATATGGGATCAGCACCCTACTGCTTTGAGCCACAGGCCCTGCTCTTGTCTGCTTCTTTATCTGTTGTGAATTGTTACACCAAGATACTTTACCAGCCACTTTTTATTAAAAATGTCAAATGAGGACAAATAGCAAGAACCTGCTTTTTATCCAGACAGACGGTAGCATGAAATCAAAAATATGAGCAATCTCCACTTTATCTTTCTTTGCTTTGACATGACTTATTTTCTTTCACACTGACCTGCAGCTGGAACCCAGTAAGTTTGTAGCTTTCCCTCCCCTCTTCAGCCTGTTTGAATTCACACTGAATCCCCCAGCCTGGAGGCCAGACATGGGCTGGGATCTGGACCCAGCCAAAAGGGCTCTGGGTCCCAGGCTGGATGATGCTCAGGGAGGTCTTTTCCACTATAATAAACTCTTTTGCTCTGCTGCAGGAAAATAATTGCCTGACTCCAGACCTTCTTCGTGTCCTTGGTCAGACCTTTGTCACAACCACTAGGAACACAGTGGTAGTCAGGAGCCTTGATTGGAGAAGCTGGAAGGAAAAGCAAGATTTCACACAGGTCATCCTCTGCCATGGTATGACAGAGAGTTGTGCCCAGGAGTTCCACAAAGACCACACTTCCAAGCAGGTCAAATTACAGCGGAAGGGCCTTAGTGTCTCAACATGGGGTTTCTGACAGCAGCCCTGAGTGCTTAAGGAGTTGGATGTTATTTATTTACTTTTTACTTTTTAGAGACAGACTCTCACTCTGTCACCCTTGGTAGAGTGCTGTGGCACCATAGCTCACAGCAACCTCCAGCTCTTGGGCTTAGGTGGTTCTCCTTGCCTCAGCCTCCTGAGTAGCTGGGACTACAGGTGACTACCATAACACCTGGCTACTTTTTGTTGCAGTTTGGCTAGGGCTGGGTTCGAACCTGCCACCCTTGGCATATGGGGCTGGCACCCTAGCCACTGAGCCACAGGTACTGCCCAGAAGTTGGATTTTTAAAGCTTGGTCTGCATCTTGGTTGGCATGCAGGCTATCCAGGTACATTCAGGTGTGGGTAGCAAGCAAGCATTGTACAGAAACAGAATTTTGTGGTTAGTTAGAATTATGTCATACATCTTTGTTTTAATATTTTCCCATGCATCTTAGTTTCAGTACTTTTACTCCACTTATCTTTGTGTCAGTATTCTTTCTACCTGGTATTGCCTAAAGGTCAGTCCAGGGACAATCACTTCCTTTTCCAGGCCCAGGAGTTAGTGAAGCAAGAAGTTAGTGAGTACTTTGCCATCTGTCTTGGGATTGAACCAGACTTACTATATTTTGTTGAGGGCTTGCAGCCCAGGTATTTGCCAGGAGTTAACTGGTATTTTTCTTACTTTAGCCTAGGGCTAAAAAGTACCCCTTCTTCTCTCTTGGGGGTCAAATAATTAATTATCATAAGTTTGACAGCACTCATTCGCTTTTTTTTTAAAGATTTTTTTTTAATTAAATCATAGCTGTGTACATTAATGCAACCACAGGGTACAGTGTGGTGTTTTCATATACATTTTGAAATACTCTCATCAAACTGGTTAACATAGCCTTTTGTCGTTTTCTTAGTTATTAAGACATTCGTATTCTGCTTTTAGAAAGATTCACTTGTATTCTTGTAGGGTAAACCATAGACGTGACCCCACCAATCACCCTCCCTCCCCCATCCTCCCCTCTCCCACCCCCCTTCCCATATTCTAAGGTTATAATTAGGTTATAACTTTCCTATGAAAGTTATAAATTAGTTTCATAATAGGGCTGTTATTGGATATTTTTTCTTCTATTCTTGAGATGCTTTGCTAAGAAGAACATTTTCCAGTTCCATCCATGTAAACATGAAGGAGGAAAAGTCTCCATCTTTCTTTAGGGCTGCATAATATTCCATGGTGTACATATACCACAATATATTGAGTCATTTGTGGGTTGATGGGCACTGGGGCTTCTTTCATGACCTAGCAATTATGAATTGGGCTGCAACAAACATTCTGATACAAATATCTTTGTTGTAATTTGCTTTTTGGTCTTCTGGATATATACCTAATAAAGGAATAGCAGGATCAAATGGCAGGTCTATTTTTAGTTCTTTAAGTGTTCTCCTGATGTCTCTCCAAAAGGAATGAATTAATTTGCATTCCCACCAGCAGTATGGAAGTGTTCCCTTTTCTCCACATCCACACCAAAACATCTCTAGTTTTGGGATTTTGTGATATGGGCTAATCTTACTGGAGTTAGGTGATATCTCAAAGTAGTTTTAATTTT
This sequence comes from Galago senegalensis, assembly GCA_963575145.1. Lineage (NCBI taxonomy): Eukaryota > Metazoa > Chordata > Mammalia > Primates > Galagidae > Galago > Galago senegalensis. The sequence goes on from CAUYTI010128436.1 coordinate 15,507, forward strand.
CATTTCTCTGATGATTAAGGATGGTGAGCATTTTTTCATATATCTGTAGGCCATGCACCTATCGTCTTTAGAGAAATTTCTATTCAAGTCCCTTGCCCATCCTGAGATGGGATCACTTGTTTTTTCTTGCGAATGCATTTGAGTTCTCTATGGATTCTGGTTATTAAACCTTTGTCAGAGACATAACCAGCAAATATCTTCTCCCATTCTGAGGGCTGTCTACCTACTTTATTTACTGTGTTCTTGCCTGTGCAGAAGCTTTTTAGTTTGATCAGGTCCAAGAAGTGTATTTTTGATGTTGCTTCAATTGCCTGAGGGGTCGTCCTCATAAAGTTTTCACCCAAGCTGATTAATTCAAGTGTTTTCCCTGCATTTTCTTCTAGTATTTTTATAGTTTCATTTCTTAAGTTTAAATCGTTAATCCAGTGAGAGTCTATCTTAGTTAATGGTGAAAGGTGTGGGTCCAGTTTCAGTCTTCTACAGGTTGCAGCCAGTTTGCCCAGCACCATTTGTTAAATAGGGAATCTTTTCCCCACTCAATGTTTTTAATTGGCTTATCAAAGATCAGGTAATGATAAGTAGCTGGATTCATCTGTTGACTCTATTCTGTTCCATACATCTACCTCTCTGTTTTTGTGCCAGTATCATGCTATTTTGATCACTATTGATTTATCGTATAATCTGAGGTCTGGTAACTCGATTCCTCCTGCTTTGTTTTTATTTCTGAGTAACTTCTTTGCTATTCGAGTTATTCCTGATTCCCTATAAAGTGAAGTATTATTTTTTCTAGATCTTTAAAATATGACAGTGGAGCTTTAATGGGGATTGCATTAAAGGGGGGGGTCTGTTTTTCATCTTTACCATTTCTAATTGATGAGATTAGAGATTTTACTCTTTTTTTCTTGGTTAAGCTGGCCAAAGGTCTATCTATTTTATTGACCTTTTCAAAGAACCAACTTTTTGATTTATTGATCTGTTCTATAATGCTTTTGTTTTCAATTTAATTTAATTTTGCTCGAATTTTGGTTATTTCTTTTCTTCTGCTGGATTTGAGATTGAACTGTTCTTCCTTTTCTAGTTGCTTGAGATATCCTATTAAGTTGTTAACTTCCTCTCTTTCTGTTCTCTTGGGGAAGGCTTGCAATGCTATTAATTTCCCTCTTAGGACTGCCTTTGCAGTATCCCAGAGGTTCTGATAACTCATGTCATCATTATCGTTTTTTTCTAAAAATTTGGTAATTTCCTTCTTGATCTCATCTCTGACCCATCTATCATTCAGTATAAGGTTATTTAGCTTCCATGTTTGGTATGATTCTGCAGATTTCTGTTACTGAGTTCAACTTTTATTCCATGATGGTCTGAGAAGATGCATGGAATAATTTCTATTCTTTTAAATTTACTGAGGTTAGACCTATGGCCTAAGACGTGATTGATTTTGGAGTATGTTCCATGGACTGATGAAAAAAATATGTATTCAGTTTTGTTAGGATGAAATGTTCTGTAGATGTCTGTTTGGTCCAAAAGATGAATAGTTAAATTTAAATCTAAAATTTCTTTGCTAAGCTTCTTATTGGAGGATGTATCCAACACTGCCAAAGGAGTCTTAAAATCTCTGACTATGATGGAACTGGGAGAGATCAAGTTGCTCATGCCTGTTAGAGTATCTCTTATAAATTGAGATGCATTCTGGTTTGGTGCATAGATATTGATAATTGAGATCTCATCATGTTGAGTATTACCCTTAACAAATATAAAATGGCCATCCTTATCCTTGCTTACTTTTGTTGGTTTAAATTCTATTGTATCTGTGAATAAAATTGCTACTGTGAGAACCAGATCAACTCCATTTTGTTATTCACATAAGTTCTGTTCCTGGGCCCCTGGCCTGCAGGG
>CAUYTI010128437.1:0-35260 GCA_963575145.1 Galago senegalensis
AACCTCCAACTCCTGGGCTCAAGCGAGTCTCCTGCCTCTGCCTCCCAAGTAGCTGGGACCACAGGTGCCCACCACAACGCCTGGCTATTTTTTGGTTGCAGCCATCATTGTTGTTTGGCAGGCCCGGGCTGGATTCGAACCCGCCACCTTAGGTGTATGTGGCTGGCGCCTTAGCCACTTGAGCCACAGGCGCCGAGCCTCAACTCTCATTTTAAAAATCTGAACTTTATTGTCAAACTTTATTTTTTATTATCTTTTTTTTCTGAGACAAAGTCTTACTCTGTCACCCTGGGTAGAGTGCCCTGTCAAATTCTTAGGCTCAAGAGATCCTCTTGCTTGCAGCTTCCCAAGAAGCTGGGGCTATATGACACCACAATGCCCAGCTAATTTTTCTATTTTTAGTAGAGACTAAGTCTCACTCTTGTTCAGGTTGGTCTTGAACTCCTAAACTCAAGCAATCCACTCACCTCGGCCTTGCAGAATGTCAGGATTATGGGCATCAGCCACGGTGCTCCACTTCAATTTTTTTTTTTAATTGAATAGTTTACCATATTTTTTACCTTTCTAAAAGAAAAGGCAGATTTCTACTTGCCCATATTCAAGTACCCAAATATCTTCAACTTTGTTATTGTCCTCCAAATTAAACAAATAAACAAGCTTATCACCAATATACCAGAAATACTCTCAGGCATAGGCCGACATATCATAAAGAAAATCAAGTACAGAGACAAAGAATAAAATTAAGAGTTAATAATTTTCTTTAATTTTTCTCTCACAAAATAAATTAAAACAAAAAAAAAGAATTAAAACTCTGGCTTTCATAGAGAACATTTATTTACACTTTTCAAAGGCAATTCTCTATTCTGTTCTTTAAAAAAGTTTAGATTGGGCTCGGCACCGGTGGCTCAAGCAGATAAGGCGCCAGCCACATACACCTGAGTTGGCAGGTTCAAATCCAGCCCAGTCCCACCAAACAATAATTACAGCTGCAACCAAAAAAATAGCCAGGCGTTGTGGCAAGCGCCTGTAGTCCAGCTACTTGGGGTGGAGGCAGGAGAATCACTGTGAGCTGTGATGCCACAACACTCTACCCAGGGCAACAACTTGAGGCTCTGTCTCAAAAAAAAAAAAAAAATGGGGCAACACCTCTGGCTCAAAGGAGTAGGGCACCAGCTCCTATATACCAGAGGTGGCAGGTTCAAACCTGGCCCTGGCCCAAAACTGCAAAAAAAAAAAAAAAAAAAGTTTAGATTGCATTTTTAAAACCGTATTTATAATCAAAGGTAGAGTAGGAAATTTTTCCGGTGGGGGTGGACACTCAAAGTTTTAACTGACCCACATTTGCAATACGTACTCACATTCTACTCTAAAACTTATTAATTTTATTGATTAGCTCACTAAGAGTTACATAGGTAGTATGTTCATAGCTCCCAGTGTGTCCAACTTACCATTACAAAGTCAAATTTAGCTAAATACTCAAAGACTGTAACAAATGAAGTTTCTTTTTTTGCAGTTTTTGGCCAGGGCTGGGTTTGAACCGCCACCTCTGGCATATGGGGGCTGACACCCTACTCCTTTGAGCCACAGGTGCTGCCCATGAAGTTTCTTTTTACTTTAAGGTAGATACTTGTGACCTAGAAGGGCAGGACTTAATCCAACCTCCTACCAAGTTTTTCTCCTGGGCAGTATAGCCCTAATTTTTTTTTTTAAATAGTTATGGGCAGCACCTGTGGCTCAAGGGAGTAGGGCGTTGGCCCCATATACCAGAAGTGGTGGGGTTCAATCCCGACCTAGGCCTGCTAAACAATGACAACTGCAACAGGACAATAGCCAGGCATTGTGGCAGGCGTCTGTAGTCCCAGCTGCTAGGGAGGCTGAGGCAAGAAAATTGCTTACACCCAAGAGTTTGGGGTTGCTGTGAGCTGTGACGCCACAGTACTCTACAGTGGGCGACATAGTAAGACTCTGCCTTCAGAAAAAAAAAAAGTAGTTGAGTACATGGCTTCTTTGGGGAGAGGAAAATATTCTAAAGTTGATTGTGGTGGTGGTTGTACAACTCTGTGAAAATGTAAAAACTACTAAATGGCACATTAAAAAATGAAGAAATGTTATGGTATATGAATTACATCTCAAAAAGTTTTTTTTTGAGAGTCTTGATCTGTTACCTGAGCTACAGTGCAGTATCACCATTATCCTCAGCTCACTGCTACCTCAAATAAATTCCTGGGCTTAAGTAATCCTTCGTCCTCAGCCTCCTAAGCAGTTAGTACCACAGGTGCCACCAAACCAGGCTATTTTTTCTATTTTTTGTAGAGAAGTCTCAGTCTTGTTCAGGCTGGTCTCAAACTGCAAGCCTCAAGCAAAGTGATCCTCCCACTTGCCTTGGCCTTCCAAAAGTGCTAGGATTACAGGCATGAGCCATAATTAGGTGGGGCGGCTCAAGCCTGTAATCCTAGCACTCCAGGAGGCTGAGACAGGTGGATGACCTGAGCTCAGAGGAGTTCAAGACCAGCCTGAACAAGAGGGAGACCCCATGTCTATGAAAAATAGAAAACTGGAGTTGTGGCCAGTGCCTGGTAGTCCCAGCTACTTGGGAAGCTGCAGGCAAGAGTATCTATTGAGTCCAAGAGTTTGAGGCTGCTGTGAGCTATGATGATGCCAAGGCATTCTACCCAGAGAGACAGAGTGAGACTCAGTCCCCCCCCCAAAAAAAAAGCAGTTATATAAGTTCTTCCTCAAGGGTGTTCCTACTGATAAGCCTTTCCTTCAAATGTTAAACATTTAAAGTAGCCAAGGGGGGCTGGGCATGGTGGCTTACACTTGGGGGACTGAGGCAGGTAGATGACCTGAACTCAGGAGTTTGAGACCAGCCTGAGCCAGTACAAGACCTCATCTCTAAAAATAGCCAAGGATTGTGGTAGGCGCCTTTAGTCTCAGCTACCTGGGAGGCTGAGGCAAAATAATCAGTTGAGCCCGAATCTGAGGTTGCTGTGAGCTATGACACCACAGCACTCTACTAAAGGCAACAAAGTAAGACTCTGTCTCCAAAATATAAATAAAAATAAATAAACAGTAAAGTAGCCAAGGAATTGCTACAACAAGAGAAAGATTTCATGACATCACAAGGTGGGTGGATTGCCTGAGCTCACTGGTTCGAGAACAGCCTGAGTCAGAGCAAGATCCCGTCTCTAAAAAATAGCCAGGCATTGTGGCAGACATCTGTAGTCCCAGCTACATGGGAGGCTGAGGCAAGAGGATTGCTTAATCCCAAGAGTTTGAGATTGTTGTAAGCTAAGACGCCACGGCATTCTACCAAGGGTGACCAAGTGAGACTCTGTCTCAAAAAAGAAAAAGATTTCATGACATCAGAGAAATTGGAAAAACAGAGAGAGGGTTAGGCCAAAGTCAATCAAATTCAAGAGAATGACAGGCTGGAATGGGAGTAAATTAAGTTCCACATCGTTCACACTTCCATTGTACAAAGAAATGAATATTTAAGTTCCTCCCTGTTCTCTAAGAGTAGAACCAATAGGCTCACTCAAGGATGCTGGCTATTTTAAAACACTTAAGAGCAATTTTATAAACTGGCTATAAAGATGGAGTCAAACTAGTGACCAGAGAAGTTAAAGCTGAAAAAAATATGTCCAATGTGCCATCTGGGGGTTGATTTAAATCCCTGATTTTGGGATTTTGGAGCACTGTCAAAGATGAAATCTGGGGAATCTGCGTATCTATGATCAAATGTTGGACTGGAAGACAAGAAAGTTAAGTTATTAAAGCCATCAAATATATTCCTATCAAACTTGGGAGACTCAAAAAAGTATTGACCGAGCAATCAACTTTTTTTTTCCCAATAGTTATTACACTCCTCAAATTATTCCAAATACCACAAGGTGATACAGAAAATATCCTCTGTTCTTAAACAGATATCTAAGCACAATATAAAGAAAGAAATTAAAATTTGCATTTTAAATGTTACAAAGCCAGAAATAAGACTAATTTTAAGTTTAAAAAGGTCTCAGCCCAGAAAACAAATCTGGTTATCCCATATACTTGATATAGTTTCAAACAGAGGTCTGTTTAGTTCTCTTTAAAATCAGGATTTGAATACAGTCTTCTTTCTTAATTACCTTATAGTGCATTATCTTACCATATTTTCACAAGTTTCTGACAACCCCTGGGCCCCATATATAAAATAATGTGAACACCCTAAGTTTTCAAAAGCCAAGCAGTTTAGGAGCTTCGCTAAGAAAACAGCTATAAACTGAAGCCATATAAGTACCAATAATTAAAGATATAAAGGTAAAAACAAAAGTAAATAGAAATACTTTATAAGTCACCCCCTCACCTCCTAACAAGTAAAATATCAACAGTCCCAATTCCCCCTTTAATATAGTCATTTTTGTTCTAAAAACTCAGTGAACAAAAATCATCTAGAAACACAGGCATTACAGAGCTATTGCCATGGAAAATATTCCATATCTCTTGAAGGATTTGTTGCTGTATTTCAACTATATGAAACCACTTGTTCACAGTTAGTGTTCCAAAAAATAAAACAGTTTCAAAACAAAGACTGTTTACATTTAAGATGCCTTTGTTCCAAAAAGACCCCTCTTGAAGAGCTACAACTTCTGGAAAGGTTTCTCTTTTTGTGGTTATATCAAAAGCAAATACTCCCAAACTCTTTCCATTTGTCATAGGAGTTTGTTAAACAAAGGAGGATGCAAGTCTCCTCCCCACAAAGGAGGTCTCCAAAATAGAACACTGGTTATGTTTGTAGGTTATTTGTGCCTCTTTAACCCCCTTCCTCAGGCTGTAGTGTGTAGTACTCTCAATACAAAATGGTGGCCATCATGTCTGTCTGACACTCAGAATGGGAAAAGGCAATACGATCACACGTTTTGCAAACATTGCCATTAATATATCAGCCAAGATAAGGAAATGGGTAGCCAAACCTAACCACAGTTAACACTATCTTTTTGAGAACAGGGCCCTCTAAAAGGCAAAGAATAAGAAACCAAGATAAAGGATTTACCCCAGCCCTAGAATATACCACAATACCAACATGGAGGACAACTCCCAGGAACCTGACTCCTCACATTTTGGTTACTAAGAACTTACTCAAGTTATTACCTAATTTCTTAATAAAATCCCCACCATGCAAATATACAATATTCATACCCACCCTTCCTAGCATGTGACATAAAGCTAAACTGTTAAATGTTTGAAACATGACTTATTATTCAAGAAATAAAACCTTGGCTCTAACCAGCCCGGTTATAACTTCTGCAGGCCTTTTTGCACTCTTAAAGAATTGTACTTCCCCTGAAGCAACAAGAATTACCCTTGACCACTACACTGAGAGAAATGAATCTATTTTCAAACATTTCTCCCATACTAGTTGACTGACCAGTTATTTTCTGAGGCATATATTTCATCTCCGTTTTCAAACTTGTTTAAGAAAAACTAAAGTATGATGTCCCTGTTCTAATCTGGGGTGGGGGAGGAAGTTGGGATAAATTAGAATTATTCCGGGATCTCCCTCAAAACAGCTTTTCAAAACAGAATGATTACAAACAGAATCCCCCGCAACTCAAAATGTCATTACAAAGAGCAAGCTTAAGGGAGGAGGAATTGGGGGGGGATCTTCCTCCATCGCGGGAGGGGGGCGGGGGAGGAGAGTGGGTGAAGATTCTTAAACCGTAGGAAAGGCAGTTAAACCACCTTCGCAACGGTCCCAGCCCATCCAACCGTCGTTTAGGCCGACTCGGACTCCGACCATCCCGAAACACGGGGGGGAAAAAACAGGGGTGTAGGAGCGCATCCAGTTCCGACTATGGGGGTTGGTGGGGTAGGGAAGGGGCTGGCCTGGCTTAACTCGGTGAACGTTGGAGCGGTTAGGGATCGTTTCAGAGACACCCACCCCACTCACAGGCCGCAGGCACTTTGGACGGGGCTTAGGGGGCTGAGGTGGGTGACTGCATTTCAGCCTCCGGAGGGTGGGCGCCCGGGCAAACAAGAATGAAATCTTCCGAGGTCGTCTCATCTGACACCCCCTCGCCCCACAAACACGGCCTCGCTCCCACCCCATCCCACTAACACAGACCAGGCCTCCCCGGGGATTACAGAGGCTGGGCGAGAAGTCGAGTGTGTGTGCGCTCCAGAGCGCGGGAGGGCATCGGGGCCCAATGCCGCCGGTCCTACGCTCCACCCCCCAAAAAAGTACCCCCTAAACACTTACGCCCCCCACAACATATCAGCTCCAGGGCCGGACCGCCGGCTCCTCCTTGCCCCCCCCGGCAGTGCTGGCCGCCCCCTCCGAGACCCCGGCCCGGGGCACACCTGGAGGCCCGGGGACCAGGGGGTGGGGGGGGTGCCCTGGTCTGGAGGGTGGGGCGCCCAGGTAAGGGCCGCTCCAGGCCGACGCCGCCACCACACAAAGGACCAGGGGCTCCCGCCGCCATATTGAAAACTTTCCTCCTCGCACGACAACTCGCAAGTCCCCCACCCCCACCCCATCACACACCCCCGCACCCCGGGAGAGGAGGCGAGGACCAAGCCTGCGGAGCCTCGCCAAGCCCACAGCTCTGCCTCCACGCCCGAGCCTCTGCTAGACTCCAGGAAGAAACTCCCCCGCGACCACCCCCAGGCTCCTGCCACCACTCCATCCGGAACCGAACCCGAACCCCTGGGATGGGCCGCGCACCGTCTGCCCGAGTCCCGCGGCATCCTGGCCCTTCTGTGGTACCACCGCAGCTCCCCGCTCTCCCACACTCCTTATCTCCCACCCTAGAAAAGCCCCAGTTTTCCTCCCGCTGCCTCAACTCCGACCCTCTGGGCAGTCCCAAACTTAGCGAGGCCTGCAGGGCAACCTGTACCCCGCCCCCCGCGCCTCGGGCCTCCTTGGCCCCGCGCGTCCCCACTCCCTCCACCAGCCGCGAGCAGGATCCGGGGTGCTGGCGTGACTCACCGGCGGCGGCCGCACCTTACAGATCCCAGTCTGCTCGGCTATGGGCCGGATCTTGTGGATGAAAGCGAAGGGGTCCGCGAACTCTTCCCAGCTGGGCTCGAAGACCGGGCACTCGGGAGGAGGCAGGAACTCGCCCAGCGGGCCCGGACCCCCGAGGGGCAGCGCCTGGCGCGGGCCTGGGGGCAGCGCGGTGGCCGGCTCCATCACCGCAGGTCGGGCAGTGAAGAGGACAGGGTTGGCTCCGGGACCGTAGCTGCAAGCTCCGCTCGGTCCCAGACCAGTGCAGAAGCGGATCCGGCGACAGCAAGTCCGACTTGTACGAGCAACGGCAGCACCTTGGGCTTTTTCAGTCTTCCTCCGACGACGTCTTGCCGTTTGCCCACGCCGTGCGCCTCCGCCGCCACGGCGAGGAAAAAGAGTCCCACCCCACCCCCATCCCCTTCGTGCCTAGCTCCCCGCCCCGCCTCCGAATCGGGCGGGGCCTAGGCCTTCCGCTTGGGATTGGAGTTTATCCATTAGGTTCGCTAGAGCCAACATTTATTGACCATTTACTATGTAGCAGTTACTGGCCTCAAGAAGTTAATAGTCTGGTAGAGAGGACCAGATCCATAAGCCACTCTATTCAATCGTGTCAGTCTACTGTGATAGGTGCCATGAGAGAAATATACACTTCATAAAACCGAGAAGGGGCAGAAAGTATTAGAAATCAAGAAGGACTTTTGGCTTGGTGCCTGTAGCTCAAGCAGCTAAGGTGCCAGCCACATACACAAGAGCTGGCAGGTTCAAATCCAGCTTGGGCCTGCCAAACAACAATGACAACTACAACCAAAAAATAGCATTGTGGCAGGTGCCTATAGAGTCCCAGTTACTTGGGAGGCTGAGGCAAGAGAATCGTTTAAGCTCAGGAATTGAAGGTTGCTGTGAGCTGTGATGTCATGGCTCTCTACCTAGAGTGACAGTTTGAGGCTCCATCTCAAAAGAAAAAAAAAAGGACTTTCCAGGTGGAACAGGTTGAACATAAAAACAGCATGTTCATGAGGAAAGTAGTAATAATAATAATGTAACACTTTTGCATATCTTAGGCATTGTTCTAAGTGCTTTGCATGTTAATCGTTTATACAACAACCCTAGAAAGTAGGCAATCTTATTTTTCATCTTACTAATAAGGAAAGCGAAGCATAGGTTTTCCCAAATTTACCTTGCTGGTACATGATGGAGAAGTGGGATGTTGCAGGAAAAGAGTCCTGAACAATGTGACAAGATTGGATTTGAGAGAAGCAAGACTCCCTAAATAATCCAGACAAGAAACAATGGAGCCTAAATTAAGGCAGTGGTGCAACTGATTAGAAAGGGTACAGAATAAATATAATTAGGACATAGAGATAGTTTGAAGGACAACAAGGCATTAAGATTCTTTGGTACATACTGCTAGAGTGTCCAACACACTGAAGGGTATAAATCTGAAAGGGAGAGATCCAAATTGGAGATATAACTCTGGGAGTTATTTGCATACGGGGTGCTAGCCATTATCTAATGCTGTTTGTAAAGCACTATTATAAATGCTTTGCATATATTAGCTCATTGAGTCATCCTAAGAATTACACTGAATAGGTCCTAATAATAAACTCCATTTTGCAAAGTAGACAATGGAGAGACAGATTCTCCTAAGAAATTTTAAGAGGTATGAACATCTTTTAGGCCTTTTTGGAGGAGAGGGGGGAATATCCGTCAAGAAAGTAAAGAGAGGAAGCTCAACAAGTAGAACTTCTACACTGAAATGACCTCTTTCATCCAGAAAGCAGCCAAACATGCAAGGAAGCCCTGCTGTCAGATTCACCTGTTGAAAGGAAGTCGCTTATTGGATGGTGCCTGTGGCTCAGTGGGTAGGGTGCTGGTCCCATATATCGAGGGTGACGGGTTCAAACCCGGTCCCGGCCAAATTGCAACAATAACAAAAAAAAGGTGGGCGTTGTGGCCGGCGCCTGTAGTCCCAGCTACTCAGGAGGCTGAGGCAAGAGAATCTCCTAAACCCAGGAGTTGGAGGTTGCTGTGAGTTGTATGACGCCATGGCACTCTACCGAGGGTGATAAAGTTAGACACTGTCTCTACCAAAAAAGAAAAGAAAGAAAGAAAGAAAGTCGCTTACTTGTCCTTAGGGTTCTTCAATAAAAAGAAAGAAAAACAGCCACCTCTTCAATAAGTTCTTCCCAAAAGAGTTCACAGAGGTCCTTGGAGAAGTTAGTCATTTCCTTAGCTCTCTAGGACTTTGACACGTGGATTTGTCTTTCCTGCTCCCCACTGCAATGGAGAATCACGCCAAGGGGACAGCTAGCATCCTATTAAGGAAAGTCATCAGTGCAAGATAGATATGTGGTATGGCAAGTTATAAAATGCTAATGAATGAATCTAAGTGGAGGAATTTGCTGCAAAATTCTTTTAACTTTGCTGAATATTTGAAAATTTCTAACAAAATGTTAGAGCAAAAAATCATTATTGTCGCTCTTTGCAGTGGGAGATGATTTCTGCTATGTGCTCTATTTGGGGAGAGCCTTAAAGCTATTTTCACCATTATCGTTAGTATCCTAAAAGCCAATATAACTTTGTGGAAAAAAATTCTACACATATACGAATTATGACTAATATTTAACTGAGGTGCACAAGAATGAGTCTAATAAAATATTTCCCAATTCTCAGCTGTGTCCTAGGACTCCCTCTGGCTCCCAACTCTCAAGGTCTCCCTTCCTCCATTTCCGGTGGTGACCCTAAGTGATGAGATTCTATTACTCCCAAATCAGGCACCAGCTGTTTGGCTCCCCAGTGGACCCGACAAGACGTTAAAGGAGCTGGCGGTTGCCAGCGTAGTGAAGGGAATCTAAGAACCGAGAGGGTTCTCGGGTAAGGGAGTAGCGCCCCCCGCCTCACGGGAAGACGCTTCCCCTTGCCCTTTATGATGTGTGTTTACATGGGCGGAGGGATCCCTGTTCAGCTGACAGCCACACCGCGGCCGGCTCTTCTTTTTTTAAAGAGCCTAGCTGCACGCGGTGATTGGCCGCCGCCCGGGCCGCGTCAGTCTCCGGAGGCGGGACCCGAGCCGCATTGTCTCGTCTGGGGCCGGCTGGACGCCCCAGAGGCCGGACCTGGGCAACCCCGGACTGGAGGTGCCCAGGCTGAAGCTCCTAGAGGGATGGGAGGGAGGCCTGGGCGGGGTCAGGTTCAGGTTCCTGAGAGAAAGGAGGGCTGCAGCCCGGGTGGCCGGAGCGGAACCAAGCCCGGCTCTTGAGTGCCACGTCTCCAGGAACCCTCTCCTTACTCTTGGACCACACTCCACCCCAGCTCGGGCCTCAGTCCCCTAGACCACTTCCATTTGTGTAGATACAGATGGACACATTCGTAGGTGTCTTCATCTTCAACCAACCATTCAGCCCCTAAATCTGCAGCCTGCGCCCCTAGATCCACCCGCCTGGTGATGAGGCGCTCCCCGCGTTCCTTCCGGTCACTGCGAACTCACGCTCCTCCTGGGTTCCAAACTGGGGGGTGGGGGATGGGGGTGGAGCTTTCTCCCTCCTTCGTCGCCACTCCCTGCCTGACTCCTAAGCAACTGCCCTGGGTCCGGGCCCCGGGCTGACGGAGGCAGGTCCCGCTACCCAACTGCCGAGGAGGGGGCGGTGGCCGGCGCTGCACGTAGCTCACGTGTAGGGTCCACCCCCCTCTGCCGCCACCACAGACGGCTTTCCAGGGCTCCCGGTGTCGCTCGCCCGCCTCCGCCTCCCTTCGGTCTTGACCTCTGGTCTCTGCGCCTCCCTCGAGATGCGTGCCTTCTAGCACCTCCTTCCCTCCCAGCCCTGTTGATCCTCTCAAGTTCCCCATCCCCTGCCCCCTCAGCCCCCACCGTGCCAGTGCACGGGTTTTTCCTTAGCTTCTTCAGAGTCCATCTCAGCAACTCATCTCTCTAGGTCAATGCCATCGTCTGTCCACACCATCTCTCTTGTCCCGGAATGTTTGGTGTCAGATGTCTTCTGTGGAACCCTGCAAACCCTTGGGATTTAGCTGCCTTGTTTTACTTATTTTGCATATTTCCACAGCGTTCTGTTAACTACCTCTATCACTGCCCTTAAGGTGTGCTCCCTGCGCTCACCCCCCCAAACGTGCTTCTTCCACCGGATTGTAAATTGCCAAAGAGAAGAAGTAATGTCTCTATACCTGGTGCCAGGAGCGTGGTGGACACTTTGCAAATATTTGTTGAAGGGGAAGGGAAATGGCCTTGAGTTTCTTTAGCTCCAGTTGGCTGAGAATGGAGCTTTGGGCTGGACAAGTAGAAAAATATAAGTCGCCTACATGAAGCAGGAAGGAATCTGACGACAGACCAGAGGTGGGGTGTTGGCAGACCCCCCACAATGGGGGAGCATCACAACTGAGATAACCCCCTCCTCCTCCGTACTGTCCCCCTGCTTAATTTCCGGGAGCCAGCAGTCCCTCCTCCTATCATCTGCTGGACAAGTCCTCTATCTGTGTTCCCTGTTCACTCCTACACTTAGCTGTGGGGGATGCCCTTAGGGATCAGTTCACACCCTGACAGGGGGGCTCATCTTTGGGTTTCTGTTCTTGGGAAGCTGGGTCTGAGTCCTAGGGAGGCACAAACTCAATACCTCTTCTTCCTACCATCTCCTCTTCCTCTCCAGTCTTGGAATCTCTTCTGACTCAGTCAGGCCGAGATCCAGGGTACCTGAACCCTCAGTCCTAACTTTTGGGTCAGAGGGCTAGACCCTTGTCTGGGTCATGCACTGGCAAGTGGGATGTTCCCACGGTGCCACCAGCCCTGCCCATAGGAGTTGGGAGGGGCAGAGTTACCCCCACCAGGGCTTCAGGGTGTGTTTCTTCCCATTCCGGTTGTGCCACTTTAGAAGCCCTAGACTCCCAAGAAGCGATTTGGTGCACTTATAAGAGAATATGAGGGAAAAAACCATGTTCCCTGTTCATCCTGAAGCTGCACCCACCAGCACCCCTACTTAGGTCTCTAGGGGCTGAGGAGCCCCTCACAGCCATGCTTTGTGGCCTTGGATAGCTGAAATGTTTGGAATTCCCTGTATATGGGATAAAAGCCTTCCATTAGGATGAAAATGGCTGTGCTGCAACACTGTCTGAACTTTATAGAGCGCCACTGAATTTACCGCCCCTTTGAAATTCTGTGTTCAACCAAATCATGCTGAGTATGTGACATAGAGTCTGACACACCAAATGCTAAATACTGATATCCTTTTTTTTTCTCTTTCTAAGAAAAAAGGTATTTTTATATATATATATATATATATACATATATATATATATATATATATATTTTTTTTTTTTTGGAGACAGAGTCTCACTTTATCACTCTCCAACTCTTGGGCTTAGGCAATTCTCTTGCCTCAGCCTCCCAAGTAGCTGGGATCACAGGTGCCTGCCACAATGCCCAGTCATTTTTTTTTTTTGGTTGCAGTTGTCGTTGTCTAGCAGGCTCAGGCCGGGCTCGAACCCGCCACCTTCGGTGTATGTGGCTGGCACCCTACTCACTGAGCTACGGGCATGGAGCCAAAGGTATGATATGTTAAAAACTAGAAATACTGTACTAATATGAGTAAGACAAGGTCACTGGCTGGAAGTAATTCATAATCTATAGGACAACATCAGGTCTGTGAAATAGGTGGTATCATTGTTAACATTTTTCAGATGGAGAAATTGAGATTCAGAAATTAAGTAGGCAAAATTTTAGATAGTAAAAGCACAGCTAGGAAAGGTCACACTAGAACGGTCATCCTAGTGTCTCCTATCTTCCCAAAACAGTGAACTGACTCTGTAAGGCTGAGGAAAAAGGATACAGAACCATCATCTCACCAGTTGCCCCTTAATTTGCCAACATAGACCCATTCTCTCCTCTCTAAGTTACAGCAGCTTCAATTTTTGACTGTAGGCTCGGCACCATAGCACAGTGGTTACAGCGCCCGCCACGTACACTGAGGGTACAGCTGGGCCAGCTAAACAATGACAACTGCAACAAAAAAGTAGCCGGGTGTTGTGGCAGGAGCCTGTAGTCCCAGCTACTTGGGAGGCTAAGGCAAGAGAATCACCTAAGCCCAAGAGTTTGAGGTTGCTGTGAGCTGTGACACCATGGTACTCTACCTAGGGTGACATAGTGAGACTCTGTCTCAAAAAAAAATTTTTTTTTACCTGTAATCTTGTTTTTGTTTACATAGCAGTAGCACTAAAGTTTCACAGAACAATATTTACTTCTATATAGTGATGTACTTACATATGCTGGTTGAAACCCACTAAATTGGCTTTGTAACTACTATTGACCTGTAATCCTCACTTAAAAAAAAAAAAATACTGTGGCCAGGTTAGTTTTTTTCTGCTGTTTGGACAGCTTTCAAAAAACAGGGAGGGAAGACCCCAGGAGGATACTGGAAGAAGGCCACCTGCAAGCCAAGGAGAGAGGCCATTGGGAAAAATAATCCTTCCAACAACTTGATCTTAGATTTCTAGCCTCCAGAAAAGTGAGAAAATAATTTTTTTTTTTTAGACAGAGCCTCAAGCTGTAACCCTGAGTAGAATGCTGTGGCATCAAAGCTCACAGCAACCTCCATCTCCTGGGCTCAAACGATTCTCCTGCCTCCGCCTCCAAAGTAGCTGGGACTACAGGCTCCAGCCACAATGCCTGTCTATTTTTTTGGTTGCAGTTGTCATTGTTATTTGGCAGGTCTGGGCTGGATTTGAACCCACCAGTTCAGGTGTATGTGGCTGGCACTTTTTGCCACTTGAGCCACACGCACCAAGTCGAGAAAATAAATTTCTGTTGGTTAATCAAATTCCTCAAAAGCAACCATTCAATCTCTCTCTCTATGTATATATACACATACACATCCTATTGGTTCAGTTGCTCTGAAGGGCCCGAAATAATGAATCTAATGATGAGTCCTCCCTGCTCATACCCATCTAATCTTAAATTTCAGCCACTCCCTTTACTACTCCCATGTCCTCCAGTTCCCCCAGAACACTGCCTACCTCATATACAAACTCAATAATTATATCTTATCTCTTCGGTTTGTTTCTCACTGTCTCTTCTCTGCATTATTCTGCTCATTTCATTCCTATCTCTGCTCACAGTCCTTCAGCCCCAGGGATCACTGTGTGCTCCACTTTTGTAGTACTTTATGACTAACAGGTGCCAAGTATAAGAACAGGAACTTGGCTTGGCGCCAGTAGCTCAAGTGGCTAAGGCGCCAGCCACATACACCCAAGGTAGTGGGTTCTAATCCAGCCCGGCCCACCAAACAACAATAACGGCTGCAACCAAAAAATGGCTAGGCGTTGTGGCGGGTGCCTGTGGTCCCAGCTACTCAGGAGGCTGAGGCAGGTGCCTGTGGTCCCAGCTACTCAGGAGGCTGAGGCAGGAGACTCGCTTGAGCCCAGGAGTTGGAGGTTGCTGTGAGCTGTGATGCTACGGCACTCTACCCAGGGGGACAGCTTAAGGCTCCTGTCTCAAAAAAAAAAAAGAACAGGAGCTTGCATAAAGTCTTAAAGTCTCCCAGGACCTTACTTAGAGCATGGGTTAACAACTCAAAGGCCTATAGGAGCGAGACAAGTAAAAGAGTGAAGTCAGCCAGAGGGATTTTGTGGAGAAGTGAGAATGTAGGTCTAGGTGCTGGGGCTGTCATTACTCAGAGCAGGGCAGCAAGTTCCAATTTTTTTTTCTTTTCTTTTTTTTTTTTTGAGACAGAGCCTAAAGCTGCCACACTGGGTAGAGTGCTATGACATCACAGCTCACAGCAACCTCCAACTCCTGGGCTCAAGCGAGTCTCCTGCCTCCACCTCCCAAGTAGCTGGGACCACAGGCGCCAGCCACAACACTTGGCTATTTTTTGGTTGCAGCCCTTATTGTTATGTGGCGGGCCCGGGCTGGATTTGAACCCACCAGCTCAGGTGTATATGGCTGGTGCCTTAGCCACTTGAGCCACAGGCGCCAAGCCAAGTTCCAATTTTTCAAGAGAAGACAATTATTTAGATTTTGATGTAAGCTCTCTCAACATTTATTTATTTATTTATTTGAAACAGAGTCTCACTATGTCACCCTCAGTAGAGTGCTGTGGCATCACAGCTCACAGCAACCTCAAACTCTTGGGCTTAAGTGATTCTCTTGCCACAGCCTCCCAAGTAGTTGGAACTACAGGTGCCTGCCACAACACCCAGCTATTTTCTTGTTGCAGTTGTCATTGTTGTTTAGCAGGCCAGGTCCGGGCTCAAACCCTCTAGCCTTGGTGCATGTGGCCAAGCCAGGGCTCCCCCAATTTTTAAATGTTCAATCTTCAGTCAGATTTTTCAAAAACAGTATATGGGCCAACCAAACATGCCTGTGGCCACCTCCCTTCACCACCTGCCTGGAGAGGCTATTAGGGTGATGAGCTTGCTCCTCTCCAGAAAGCACAATGGTTGCCAAGGGAGCATTCACTGAGGCACTAGGGAGAAATGCTGGCATGAAGATGAGCTCCTGCCCCATCCCTACCCTGTGGGTCTAAAAGGAGAACTCTGACTTCTAGCAAAGGCCAGAGCCCACACCCAGAACATTCAGTGGCAACAGGGCGCAATGTTTATGAAGAGCCTAGCCAAGTGGTGTCAAAGGCTTTGTGATATTTATTCTTTTTTTTTTTTTTTTTTTGCCACCACTAAAGTGGGAGAGAAGAATGGCAAGATCCAGAAAAGTTCTCAGAGTACCATGGACCTGTGTGAGAATCCAAAAGCAAAAATTGAAGGCCAGGCACAGACTCATGCCTGTAATCCTAGCACTCTGGGAGACCCAGGCAGGTGGATTGCCTGAGCACAGGAGTTCCAGACCAGTCTGAGCCAGAGGGAGACCCTGTCTCTAAAAATAGCCGGGCGTGTGGTGGGAGCCTGTAATCCTGATACTCTGGGAGGCTAAGGCAGGTGGATTGCCCCAAGCTTACAGGTTTCAGACCAGCCTGAGCCACAGCAAGACCCATCTCTTAAAAAAAGAAAAAAAAATAGCTATACGTTGTGGCGGTTGCCTGTAGTCCCAGCTACTTGTGAGGCTGAGGCAAGAGAATTGCTTGTGCCCAAGATTTGGAGGTTGCTGTGAGCTATGACGCCATGGCACTCTACCAAGGGTGACAAAGTGAAACTCTGTCTCAAAAAAAATTTATATATACAAGGGCCGAGCATCATTTCTCATGCCTGTAATCCTAGCACTCTGGGAAGCCAGGTGGATTCCTTAAGTTCACGAGTTCCAAGCCAGCCTAAGCAAGGGTGAGAACCTGTCTCTAAAAATAGCCAGGTGCTGTGGCAGGCACTTGTAGTCCCAGCTACTCGAGAGGCTAAGGTAAGAGAATCACTTAAGTCCAAGAGTTTGAGGTTGCTGTGAGCAATGGTGCCACAGCACTCCATTGAGGGTAACAAAGTGAGACTCTTTCTCAAAAAAAAAAAAAAATACTGATCCCATGGACAGTGGTTCACACCCGTAATCCTAGCACTCTAGGAGGCTGAGGCAGGAGGATCCCTTGACTTCAGGGGTTTAAGACTAGCCTGAGCAAGAACAAGATCCTACCTCTACTAAAAATAAAAAAATTAGCCACACATTGTGGCAGGTGTCTGTAATCCCAGCTACTAGAGAGGCTGAGGCAGGAGAATCACTTGAACCCAGGACTTTGAGGTTGCTATGAGCCCTGTAGCCTGGGCTGCAGAGTGAGACTCTACCTCAAAACAAAAATTAATAAATAAAGAAAAATAAAAGATACTGATGCTGGTCTTTAGGATGAATGCTAATTTACAGCTGTCAATTATGAGTCATGTACATATTACATGTGAGTCCTGTGCATGTGCACCTCTGATGATAGAGCAGGTGGGTAGGACATAAGAGTAACATCACAGAGGGAGCTTAGCTCAAGGGTAGAAACTGGGGAGACTTCAGTTTGCTGTGCCTGGCCTCACCCTCTGTTCATTATTCCAGGAGTGACTAAGCTTCATCACCCCAGCTCCTTTTATTTTCTCTCTCTCTCCCCTGCCTCTTCCAGGAGCCTGTTGAACTCAGAGGGCTGAATGAGAGCAGTCCTGGCCATGTGACTGGTGAACTACATAGGAGGTGCAGAAGGGGGAAAGAGCTGTGCCTGCAGTGGTGAAATCCTTTAACTGCCATTGAAAAGCCTCTTTATCCAGTGTATGCAGCTACATATTTACGGTCTAGAAAAGAGAAGTTTATTTCTTTTGTATAAAGAGGTTTCTATTTGAATCACCTACACAACTAAAGTCTTTGCTTAAGGAAACCAGGTAAAGAAAAGTTTAATCTGTAAAGTCTTACTGCTATATATATTTTCCTTATAACTGCTATCAAAAAAATAAATGGTGGCTCGGCGCCTATAGCTCAACCGGCTAAGGCGCCAGCCATGTACACCTAAGGTGGCGGGTTCGAATCCCCAGCCCGGACCCACCAAACAACAATGACGGCTGCAACCAAAAAATAGCCGGGTGTTGTGGCGGGCGCCTGTGGTCCCAGCTACTTGGGAGGTGGAGGCAGAAGACTCGCTTGAGCCCAGGAGTTGGAGGTTGCTGTGAGCTATAATGCCATGGCACTCTACCCAGGGGGACAGCTTGAGGCTCTGTCTCAAAAATAAATAAATAAATAAATAAATGGCTAAGGGAGAGAAACATGTTAACCTCTACTGAAATACTAGGCCTTGAAAATCGAAGAGCTTAGAAAATAGTTTGGCCTCAGGAGCACAGAAATTACTGATTACAATTTCTTTTCTTTGTGTATTGGGCACACAGGAAAGAATCAGGAGCAGGAGACAAGTCAGCTGGGCACCCGTAGCTCAGTGGTTAGGGCACTGGCCACATCCCTGGGGCTAGGGCTTCAAACCCAGCCTGAGCCAGCTAAACAACAAATAAATAAATAAATAACAGCCGGGCCTTGTGGCAGGCCCCTGTAGTCCCAGCTACTAGGGAGGCTGAGGGAAGAGAATCGCTTGTACCCAAGAGTTGGAGGTAGCTGGGACTATGACATCACAGCACTTTACTGAGGGTGACAAAGTGAGACTCTGTCTCAATTTAAAAAAAATTAAAGCCTTTCCTCTGATAATCTAGAAGCAATCAGACAAACACATTGTCACTAGAGAAAAGACACCAACAGAGGAAGAGAGCAGCATACACTTTTGAAGTTGAGCCAGCCTGAATTCCAATAACCCAACACTCGTGAAGGATTTTTTTTTTTTTTGAGACAGAGTCTCAAGCTGTCCCCCTGGGTAGAGTGCCATGGCTTCACTGCTCACAGCAACCTCCAACTCTTGGGCTCAAGCAAGTCTCCTATCTCAGCCTCCCAAGTAGCTGGGACCACAGGTGCCCACCACAACGCCTGGCCATTTTTTGGTTGCAGCCGTTATTGTATTGTTGTTTGGTGGGCCCGGGCTGGATTTGAACCCACCACCTTAGGTGTATGTGGCTGGCGCCTTAGCCGCTTGAGCCACAGGCACCAAGCCGGATTTTTTTTTTTTAGAGAAAGAGTCTCACTTTATTGCCCTTGATAGCAAGTGCTGTGGTGTCACAGCTCATATCAACCTTCAACTCCCAGGCTTAGGCAATTCTCTTGTCTCAGCCTCCCAAGTAGCTGGGACTACAGGTACCCACCACAATGCCTGGCTATTCTTTGTTGCAGTTTGGCCGGGGCCGGGTTTAAACCTGCCACTCTCAGTATATGGGGCCTGCGCCCTACCCACTGAGCCACAGGTGCCATCCCATGAAAACTTTTTTTTTTTTTTGAGACGGAGCCTCAAGCTATCCCCCTGGGTAGAGTGCCATGGCACTACAGCTCACAGCAACCTCCAACTCCTGGGCTCAAGCGAGTCTCCTGCCTCTGCCTCCCAAGTAGCTGGGACCACAGGCGCCTGCCACAACGCCCGGCTAGTTTTTGGTTGCAGCCGTCATTGTTGTTTGGCGGGTCCGGGCTGGGGATTCAAACCCGCCACCTTAGGTGTACGTGGCTGGCGCCTTAGCCGGTTGAGCTATAGGCGCCAAGACACAGAATCATATTCTAATCAAGGACTGTGGATAACATTAAAGACTTGGGACGGTGCCAGTGGCTCAGTAGGTAGGGTGCCAGCCCCATATACCAAGGGTGGTGGGTTCAAATCCAGCCCCAGCCAAACTGCAACAAAACATAGCCAGGCATTGTGGCTGGGGCCTGTAATCCTAGCTATTTGGGAGGCTGAGGTAAGAGAATTGCCTAAGCCCAGGAGCTGGAGGTTGCTGTGAGCTGTGACATGCCAGCACTCTTCCAAGGGCAACAAAGTGAGACTCTGTCTCTAAAAAAAAAAAAAAAAGATTAAAGATTGGAATACAGGGTGGAGCCTGTGTCTCAGTGAGTAGGGCACCGGCCCTGTATACTGAGGGTGGCAGGTTCAAACCCAGCCCCAGCCAAACTGCAACAAAAAAATAGCCAGGTGTTGGGCCAGAGCCTGTAGTTCCAGCTACTCAGGAAGCTGAGGCAAGAGAGTCACCTAAGCCCAGGAGTTGGAGGTTGCTGTGAGCTGTGATGGCACTTTACCAAGGGCAATAAAGTGAGCCTCTGTCTCTCCAAAAAAAAAAAAGATTGGAATACATTAAGGATATCCTTAATTTAAAAAATGACAGACGTGAATGTGACATTAATAAATAGCATAAAAAGCAAAACTTCAGGTTTAGTTATTTTCTTTTTTCTTTTTTTTGAGACAGAATCTCACTATGTCCCCCCTGGTAGAGGGCTATGGCGTCACAGCTTACAGCAACCTCAAATTCCTGGGCTTAAATGATTCTTTTCCCTCAGCCTCCCCAGTAGCTGGGACTACAGGCCCTGGCCACAACACCCAGCTATATTTTTTGTTGTTGTTATTGTTGTCTTTTTTTAAATTATTTTTTGAGACAGAGTCTTACTCTACCCTTGGTAGAGCGCTATGGCGTCACAGCTCACAGCAACCTCTGACTCTTGGGACTCTTGAGCGTAAGCAATTCTCTTGCCTCAGCCTCCCAAGTAGCTGGGACTACATGCGCCCACTATAACACCCGGCAATTTTTTTGTTGTTGTTTCAGTTGTCATTGTTGTTTAGCAGGCCCAGGCTGGGTTGGAACACACTTGCCTTGGTGTATGTGGCTGGCACCCTAACCGCTGAGCCCCATAGTTTGATTTTTTTTTTAATTACAATTTTGTTGTTGTTGTTGAGACAGAGTCTCAAGCTGTCGCCCTGCGTAGAGTGCTATAGCATCACAGCTCACAGCAAACTCCAACTCCTGGGCTCGAGCGATTCTCCTGCCTCCACCTCCCAAGTAGTTGGGACTACAGGCACCTGCGGCAATGCCTGGCTATATTTTAGTTGCAGCCGTCATTATTGTTTGGTGGGCCCAGGCTGGATTCAAACCCACCAGCTTAGATGTATGTGGCTGGTGCCTTAGCCGCTTGAGCCACAGAAAACGAGCCCCAGAGTTTGATTTTTGTTTTAAAAAGTAGCCAGGTGGGCTTGGCACCCATAGCACAATGGTTTCAGTGCTGGCTACATACACAGAGGGTGGCAGGTTCAAACCTGGCCCAGGCCAAATAAGCAAAAATGGCAACTGCAACAACAACAAAAAATAGTTGGGTGTTATGGTGGGCCCCTGTGGTCCCAGCTACTAGGGAGGCTGAGGCAAGAGAATCGCTTGTGGGTGGCACCTGTCGCTCAGTGGGTAGGGCACCAGCCCCATATACCAAGGATGGCAGGTTCAAACCCGGCCCTGGCCCAACTGCAACAAAAAAATTGCCAGGCATTGTGGTAGGCGCCTATAGTCCCAGCTACTCAGGAGGCTGAGGCAAGAGAATCACCCAAGCCCAGGAGCTGGAAGTTGCTGTGAGCTGTGATGAGATAGCACTCTGCGGAGGGCGATAAAGTGAGACTCTGCCTTAAGAAAAAAAGAAAGCAGCCAGGTGGCTCTGCACCCATTGGTCAGTGGTTAGGGCGCTGACCACATATACCAGGCCTGGAGGGTTCAAACCCAGCCCCAGCCTGCTAAACAACAATGACAACTATAACAAAAAATAGCCAGGCATTGTGGCCAGCGCCCGTAGTCCCAGCTACTTGGGATGCTGAGGCAAGAAAATAACTTACATCTAAGAGTTTGAAGTTGCTGTGTGCTGTGACAAAACAGCACTCTACTACGGGTGACATAATGAGACTCTGTCTCAAAAAAAAAAAAATGGGGTTGTTCCTGTGCCTCAAAGAGTAGGGCACTGGCCCCATATACCAGAGGTGGCAGGTTCAAACCTGGCCCCAACAAAAAACTGCAAAAAGAAAAATAAATAAATAGATAAATAAAATAAAAAGAAAAAAGCAGCCAGGCCCAGGTATAGTGGTTAACACCTGTAATCCTAGTATTTTGGGAGACCAAGGCAGGTTGCCTGAGGCGAGGGGTTCCAGACTAGCCTAGGCAACTTAGTGAGACCTCATCTCTAGAAACATTAGCCAGGCATGATGGTGCATGTCTGTAGTCCCAGCTACGTGGGAGGCTGAGGCAGGAGGATCGCTGGATGACTTGAGCCTAGAAGTTGGAAATTGCAGTGAGTTATGATACCACTGCAGTCTAGACTGGGCATCAGAGCAAAACTGTCTCTAAAAACAAACAAACAAACAAATAAATAATAAAAAGGCAGCCAGGTCTGTAATCTTAGCAACATGTGAGGATACTTGAGGACAGGAATTAGAGAACTGCTGGGGCAACATATCAAGACCCCATCCCTTTTTTAAACAAGTGGTGGAGGTGAAGATAAACTGGCCATAGCGCTCAGCTGATCCTCATCATTTTGAGTGGGCGAGACTTTGGGAAAGTTGAATCTCCAAACAAACTTAGCAACTATGATTACAGGACATATGACCTTCCTTCTTTGAGCAGGGAATAAGATTCTATTTCACCAGGTTCCGAAATCAGATGAAAGGCTGTACTTGGAAATAAGTTAATGATGGTGAGGAAAGATAGAAATGGGGATGGGGCTCGGCACTCATAGCTCAGTAAGTAAAGCATAGGCCAGATACACCGAAGTTGGTGGGTTTGACCCTGGCCTGGGCATGCTAAACAACAAGGACAACTGCAACCAAAAAATAGTCGGGTGTTGTGGCGGGTGCCTGTAGTCCCAGCTACTTGGGAGGCTGAGGCAAGATACTCACTTAAGCCCAAGAGTTTGAGGTTGCTGTGAGCTGTGATGCCACAGCACTCTACTGAGGGCAACATCATGAGACTCTGTCTCAAAAAAAAAGAAAAGAAAAGAAATGGGGACAGGAGGGAAGTTCTAGGCATGGACAAAAAGAGTCCGCTAGCTGTACATGTTGAATTCTTGCTATAGGAACCATATCCTGACACGGACATGCGGTGTTCCATCAGGAAATACTTCATAATCTCAGTCGGCGTCACAGTCCTGTGGTTCTTCATCACTTTCAAAGTCCCCAAGAAAACTGAAGATAACCAAAATGTGATGATTATCAAAGGCCAAGTAGCAGCTCTTGCTTAGCTTGGGAATCAGAGATCTAGGGTGGAAATGGCATGCACCAGCACATTCTTGGAAACACCTGCTTCTTGTACCTTTCTTATCTGAGAGCAGGAAGTTCCAAAGGGAACTGGGACATGGACCTGGACCCATTAGTGCCTAACTAAGCAGCAATTATTTTTCATATTTTGTTAAGGTAAAGAAGAGAACAAATATTGTTTGGGCCCTGGATATTTTTGCAAATGGCCAGGCATCCTGAGAACGTGCTGGGTTTACTACTGGGCAGTCGTTTTCAACCTTTTTTATCTCATAGCACACTTCAACCGATACTTAAACTTATGTTGATCAAAACAAAAAAAAAAAAAAAAAAAATGGGCCAGGCGCAGTGGCTCATGCTTGTAATCCCAGCACTCTGGGAGGCGAAGGTGGGTGGATTGCTTGAGCTCACAGGATCCAGACCAGCCTGAGCAAGAGTGAGACCCAGTCTCTACTAAAAATAAAAAAACTGAGGCAAGAGGATTGCTTGAGCCCAAGAGTTGGAGGTTGCTGTGAGTTATGATATCACAGCACTCTACCCAGGGCAACAGCTTGAGACTCTGTCTCAAAAAAAAAAAAAAAAAAAAAAAAAGAATATACTTACTGTGTTTTAAACTTGTTTTAAAAATAATTTTTAATTAGGCTCAGTGCCTGTGGCCCAAGTGGCTAAGGTGCCAGCCACATACACCTAAGGTGGTGGGTTCCAATCCAGTTCGGGCCTGCCAAACAACAATGACGGCTGCAACCAAAAAATAGCCAGACATTGTGGCGGGCGCCTGTGGTCCCAGCTACTTGGGAGGCGGAGACAAGAAACTCGCTTGAGCCCAGGAGTTGGAGGTTGCTGTGAGCTGTGATGCCACAGCACTCTACCCAGGGGGACAGCTTGAGGCTCTGTCTCAAAAAAAATAAAATAAAATAAAAAAGTAATTTAATTAATGATCTTTAAAAATTTTTGTGGCACACCTGAGATCCTCTTATGGCACACCGGTTGAAAATGACTGCTCTAGGGAGAGTGATCCACTTCACCACTTTTCTTGCAAAAGTTTGTAGGAAGCCAGCGGAGGGGTGGGTGGGGTGGGGGAGGTGGGGGGTAAACTTGTTCTTTTTGTAAAAGGATGTATATGTTTTGCCTTTGTCAATGCCACAGCAGGCCAGGTATGACAGCAAAAAGGACCTGAAAATAATAGAAGACTGGCAGAATATTACCTTCAAATACATGGAAAAAACCCAGAAGAGAAGAAAGAGTGAGTACCAAAGAGAGGGAGGAATTGAATATCCCAGGGGAAGAAGGGACAGCAAAAGAGGTCAGTTTTCGGCTCTGCGCCTATAGCTCAACCGGCTAAGGCGCCAGCCACGTACACCTAAGGTGGCGGGTTCGAATCCCCAGCCCGGACCAGCCAAACAACAATGACGGCTGCAACCAAAAAATAGCCGGGCGTTGTGGCGGGCGCCTGCGGTCCCAGCTACTTGGGAGGTGGAGGCAGGAGACTCGCTTGAGCCCAGGAGTTGGAGGTTGCTGTAAGCTGTAATGCCACGACACTCTACCCAGGGGGACAGCTTGAGGCTCTGTCTCAAAAAAAAAAAAAGAGGTCAGTTTTCCAGGAAGGAAAGAAGAAAAGGGAGGAGAAATGGCAGGACTGTGCGCGGGAATATTTGAATCTGGCAGACAATTCTCTCTCCCTTCCCCAAGATATTTCTATATAAGGGGTATGAGGAAGAAGAATGGAAAAGGAAAAGTCAGTTGTAGGAAATAGAATCATTAGATTAGGAAACATTTGGATTAGAAAGGGTTTTAGGGTCACATAGTGCAGCTCCCTCAGTTTTATGGATTAGGAACTAAAAACTCAGGGCTAAAGGGGCTTGGTCAATATCAGAGTCTAGGGTGGCTCCTGTAGCTTAGCGGGTAGGGCACCGGCCACATACACCCAGGCTGGCTGGTTCAAATCCAGCCCAGGCCAGCTAAACAACAACTGCAACAAAATATATGGGAGCATTGTGGCAGGAGCCTGTAATCCCAGCTACTTGGGGGCTGAGGCAAGAGAATCACTTGATCCCAAGAGTGTGAGGTTGCTGTGAGCTGTGACAGCAGAGCATCCTACCACTCTACCATAGTGAAACTGTCTCAAAAAAAAAAAATCATGGAGTCTAAGGCTGGGCGTGGTGGCTCACGCCTATAATCCTAGCATTCTGGGAGGCCAAGGTGGATGGAATGCCTGAACTCACAGGTTCCAGACCATCCTGAGCCAGAGTAAGACCTTGTCTCTAAAAATAACAGGGGGTTGTGGCAGTCACCTGTAGTCCCAGCTACTTGGGAGGCTGAGGCAAGAAAATCCCTTGAGTTCAAGAATTTGAGGTTGCTGGCCGGGCATGGTGGCGCATGCCTGTAGTCCCAGCGCTGTGGGAGGCCGAGGCGGGTGGATCACCTGTGCTCAGAGGTTCGAGACTAGCATGAGCCAGAAGAGAGCCAGAGTGAGACCCCGTCTCAACCAAAAATGGCCGGGCGTTCTGGCAGTCACCTGTAATCCCAGCTACTTGGGAGGCTGAAACCAGAGAATCACTTAAACCCAGGGACCCAGGGGTTGGCAGAGGTTGCTGTGAGCTATGTGCCCAGAAGGACACAAAATGAGACTCTGTCTCCTCCATTAAAAAAAAATAAAATAAAATAAAAGCAAAAAAAAAAATTAAAAAAAAAGAATTTGAGGTTGCTGTGAGCTACGAGCCACAGTACTCTACAGAGAGTAACAAAGTGAGACTCTGTCTCAAAAAAAAAAAATGGATCACAGGGTCTGTGACAGAACTTGGATGAGAACGTGGGCTCCTGACCTCTAAAGTCTTTTTTCTAATATTTCTTCTTCAAAGGAGAGCTTTGGAAAGATGAGTAAACAAAAAGAATCATACTTACTGTAATAATAGCTAACCTTTATTGAATACTTAAACCATGTGCCACAAAGTTCTAGACTCAAAGAAGACTCAGGGACCCACACAGACTCAATATCACTTGACTTAGTACTTCTCATACTTTAACATACATACAAGTTATCTGGTGATATTGTTAAAATGCAGATTCTTTTTTTAATTTTTTGATACAACTCTCACTCTGTTACCCCAGGTTAGAGTGCAATGGTGTCATAGCTCACAGCAACCTCAAACTCCTGGGCTCAAGCGAGTCTCCTGCCTCCACTTCCCAAGTAGCTGGGACAATAGGCACCTGCCACAACACCTGGTTATTTTTTTTTTGGTTGCAGCTGTCATTGTTGTTTGGTGGGCCTGGGCTGGATTTAAACCCACCACCTTAGGTATATGTGGCTGGCACCTTAGCCACTTGAGCCACAAGCGCCAAGCCTTCTTTTTTTCTTTTGACAGAGTTTCACTTTATTGCCCTCGGTAGAGTGCTGTTATATCACAGCTCACAGCAACCTCCAACTCTTGGACTTAGGCGATTCTCTTGCCTTAGCCTCCCAAGTAGCTGGGACTACAGGTGCCTGCCAGAATGCCCAACTATTTTTTTTTTTTCAGTTTGGCTGGGGCTGGGTTTGAACCTGCCGCCCTGGGCATATGGGGCTGGTACCCTACTCACTGAGGCACAGGCACTGCTCTTCTTTCTTTCTTTTTCTTTTTTGTAGTTTTTGGCTAGGGCTGGGTTTGAACCCACCACCTCTGGCATATGGGGCTGGCTCCCTACTCCTTTGAGCCACAGGAGCCACCCACGCTCTTCTTTCTTTTTCTTCTTCTTCCTTTTTTTTTTTCATACTAGCTCACAGCAATGTCAGATTCCTGCCTCCTAAATATCTGGGCCTATAGGCACCTGCCACAATGCACCACTAATTTTTCTTTTTTTTATTTTTATTTATTTATTTATTTTTGCAGTTTTTGGCCAGGGCTGGGTTTGAACCAGCCACCTCTGGTATATGGGGCCAGTGCCCTACTCCTAATTTTTCTACTTTTAGGAGGGATGAGATCTCACTCTTGCTCAGGCTGGTCTTGAACTCCAGAGCTCAAGCAGTCCTCTCCTACCTCAGGCTCCCAGAGTGCTAGGATCATAGGCATGAACTGCTATGCCCAGATGAGATTCTGTTTTTCTGATAAGTTTGCGGATGAGGCTAATGTTGCTGGACTAAAGGGCCACACTTTGGTTTTGTTTGGTTTTGTTTTTGAGACAGAGTCTCACTATGCTGCCCTGTGTAGAGTACTTTAGCGTCACAGCTCACAGCAACCTCAAACTCTTGGGCTAAAGCAATTGTCTTGCCTCAGCGTCTGGAGTAGCTGGGACTACAGATGCCCACCATAATGCCTGTCTATTTTTTTGGTTGCAGTTGTCATTGTTGTTTAGTGGGCTTGGGCCAGGCTAGAAACGCCAGCTTCGGTGTATGTAGCCGGTGCCCTACTCACTGAGCTACGGGCACCAAACCTAAGGGGCCACACTTTGAGTAGCAAGGATGTAAACATTGCTTCTGTCAAAAGAAAGAACAGATGGAAAACAAGAGAGGGAAGAAAGGAAAAGAAGGTCCCAAGTGGCACCCAAATCCCTAACTCCTTTGACAACACTCACCACTACCATACGCTGACAGTTGTCCCTGTTTTACCTCTCTTTAGCATGGCTGACGGTGGGGCTCTCCTCTGTGTCAAAAGGAGATAGAAAGAGACTCTTCACCACATTAGTCTCCGTGTTCCGTTCCGCCTCTAAGACTGAGCGGAAACATTTCACCGTGCTGGTCCACTTGGCAGATTCTGATCTCACCTGGCTCAGAGAAACTGTTGCACATATTTCAAGCCTCTTCAGCTCACAGATCTTGGCAGGCCAGTTGCTACTGATCCATGCTCCATCCGATGCCTACTCCTCTGTGGATGAAGCCTTCGAGGGGAAATTCTATTCCAAGGAGAACATAGATCACGCCTTCCTTGTCAGCTTTGCCACAAAGCTCTCTGATTACTTCTTATTAATAGAGGACAATGTCTTTTGTGCCCCCAATTTTGTCACCCACATTGTTTCAAAGGTGGCCGAAATGAAGTCCAACTCCTGGGTGCTACTGGAGTTCTCCAACAGGGGCTTCCTTGGCAAACTCTTCCACAATAGAGATCTCCCACTCCTGGCCCATTTCCTTCTCCTCTTCTACAAGGAGAAACCCCTTGACAGACTGATCTCTCATTTCCGCACCCTCATGGTCCAGGAAAATCCAATCTTCTGCAGACCATTTCTCTTCTACCACAGGACCACATATGGCATCTTCTATGACAAGCAGAAGGCCATGGTATTTCAGGAAAAGAGTGCGTCTGGTCCTAACAACCCACCCGGAGCTGTTTTCACAGATATGAAAGTGTTTAATGTTCATTTCCCATGGGAGGCCTACACTCTGGATGAGTCATTTTTTTGGACATCCAATGTAAGTATAGGAAACCACCTGACAGTGATTCTGAACCAGCCAGCAAACTTGAGCAGAGTGCAAGTGCTGACTGGCTCCATCGTGGATGGAAGGTATTCCCTGGAGAAGGGACAAGTGGAGCTAGGATACAACCCTGAGGGCATGCCTCAGTCCTGCACCAGCTTCGCTTTCCTAGGCCATCTCTTGGAAGGACAGATGGACCAGGTGATATTTCTGAAAAGTCTGGGATATCATGTGAGTTGCGTGAGGCTGGTGGTGAAAGCGGAACAGACTGGTAGTCTCATGATCAGGCATATCTACCTCTGGGAGGAAAATGCCAAATAAGAAGAAGGTGATGGAAGTTGATGATAAACCCATAGCCGTATGAAAAATTAAAATCTTAAAGCCATTTTATTTTAGCCTGTGTGAATGACACGGGACATATAAGGAAAGGAGGGATGGAGAGAAAATACTCATAGAATGTCTTTTGCTGGGGCAAACATAGCTTACCCAATTTGGGGAAAAGCCCCAGTGACTCTCAAGAATCTTTAGATTCGGCTCGGCGCCTATAGCTCAACCGGCTAAGGCGCCAGCCACGTACACCTAAGGTGGCGGGTTCGAATCCCCAGCCCGGACCTGCCAAACAACAATGACGGCTGCAACCAAAAAAAAAAAAAAAATAGCCGGGCGTTGTGGCCGGCGCCTGTGATCCCAGCTACTTGGGAGGCAGAGGCAAGAGACTTGCTTGAGCCCAGGAGTTGGAGGTTGCTGTGAGCTGTAATGCCAGGGCACTCTACCCAGGGGGATAGCTTGAGGCTCTGTCTCAAAAAAAAAAAAAAAAAAAAGAATCTTTAGATTCCTGGGATGCTGGAATCAGCTTACATATGGGGTGTGTTCATGTTCACACAATGCTAAAGGTAGGGGTAAGGTTTAATGTGGTTAAGAGGAGGGCAAGTGGGAAAATCATGGGGTGTTCCTGGAATTGACATAAGAAGACAAGAAAGGGTGGCTGGGAGCCTGTAGCTCAGCGGCTAGGGCACCAGCCACATCTGAGCTGGTGGGTTTGAATCTGGCTGGGGCCTGCCAAACAACAATGACAACTACAACCAAAAAATAGCTGGGTGTTGTGGTGGGTGCTTGTAGTCCCAGCTACTTGGAGGCTGAGGCAAGAGAATCACCTAAGCCCAAGAGCTGGAGGTTGCTGTGAGCTGTGATGCCAGCATATTCTACCCAGGGCAACATAGTGAGACTTTGTCTCAAAAAAAAAAAAAAAAAAGGCCAAAAGATTTGATCTCCAAAGAAGATACACAAATGGCCAATAAGCACATGAAAAGATTGTTCTTTCAGCATTAGTCATTAGGGAAATACAAATCAAACCCACAATGTACCACTTCACACCCACCAGGATGGCTATAATTTAAACAAGAAAAGAGAAACATTGCTGAGGCTGTGGAGGAGAAACTAAAACCTCATACATTGCGGTGGGGCGGTAGAATGTTGCAACCACTTTGGAAAACTATTTAGCAGTTCCTCAAAATGTTACACACAGTTACCATATGATCAAGCAATTCCACTCCTAGGTACTACTCAAGAAAATAAAAACATATCCACACAAAGACTTATACATGAACGTTCATAGCAGCACAGTAATAACCAGAGCTTGGAAACAATTCACATGTGCATCAGCTGATGAACGGGTAAGAAAAATGTGGTATATCCAGTGAAATATTATGCAATAAAAGGGAATGAAATGTACAGAGACATGCTATAACATGCATGAACCTTAAAAACATTACGCTGCATAAAAGAAACTAGTCACAAAAGGCACCATATTGGAGCATTCATTTATGTGAAATGTCCAGAATACACAAATCCATAGAAACAAAAAGATTAATGGTCAGGGGCTGGGGAAAGAAGGAATGGGGAAGGACTGCTAATGGGTATAGGGTTTCTTGGGGGAGGGGGATGATAAAATGTTCTAATTGATTGTAGTGATAGTTGTACAACTTTATTTTGCAGTGGGGTTAGGGAGGCAGTCTCTCTCTCTATTGCCCAGGCCAGAGAGCCATGGTGTCATAGTTCACAGCAATCTTAAACTCCTGGGTTCAAGTGATCCTTCTGCCTCAGCCTCCCAAGTGGCTGGGAGTACAGGGGCCCACCACAACACCTGGCTATTTTTTTTTTTTTTTTTTGAGACAGAGCCTCAAGCTGTCACCTTGGGTAGAGTGCAGGTAGCATCACGGCTCATAGCAACCTCCAACTCTTGGGCTTAAGCAATTCTCTTGCCTCAGCCTCCCAACTAGCTGGGACTATAGGTGCCTGCAACAACGTCTGGCTATTTTTTTTCAGTTGTAGTTGTCATTGTTGTTTGGCATGCCTGGGCTGGATTTGAACCTGCCAGCTCTGGTGTATGTGGTTGGCACCTTAGCTACTTGAGCTACAGGCTCCAAGCCAACACCTGGATATTTATTTATTTATTTATTTATTTTCAGTTTATTTTATTTATTTATTTATTTTTTTGAGACAGAACCTCAAGCTATCCCCCTGGGTGGAGTGCTATGGCATCACAGCCCACAGCACCTCCAACTCCTGGGCTCAAGTGAGTCTCCTGCCTCCGCCTCCCAAGTAGCTGGGACCACAGGCGCCCACCACAATACCCGGCTATTTTTTGGTTGCAGCCATCATTGTTGTTTTTGGCGGGTCCGGGCTGGATTTGAACCCACCACGTTAGGTGTATGTGGCTGGCGCCTTAGCCACTTGAGCCACAGGTGCCGAGCCTATTTTTTTATTTTTAATAGAGTCAGGGTCTTGTTCTTGCTCAGGCTAAACTTGAACTCCTGACCTCAAGGGATCCTCCCACTTCAGCTTCCCAGAGTATTAGGATTACAGGTGTGAACCACCACACATGGCCACACAACTCTTAATATACAGAAAACAACAGAGTTGTATATGTTAGAAGGAATGAATTTTATGATATGCAAATCATTGCTCAACAAAACAGTTATTTTAAAAACAACCACAGCTTGGCCCCTGAAGCTCAAGTGGCTAAGGTGCCAGCCACATACACAAGAGCTGGCGGGTTCAAATCCAACCTGAGCCTGCCAAACAACAATGACAACTACAACCAAAAAATAGGCAGGCGTTAAAAAAAAAGAAAAAAGAAAAAGAAAATAGGCAGGCATTGTGGTGGGTGCCTGTAGTCCCAGCTACTTGGGTGGCTAAGGCAAGAGAATTGCTTGGCTCGGCGCCTGTGGCTCAAGTGGCTAAGGCGCCAGCCACATACACCTAAGGTGGCAGTTTTGAATCCAGTCTGGCCCACCAAACAACAATGATGGCTGCAACAAAAAAATAGCCAGGCATTGTGGTGGGCACCTGTGGTCCCAGCTACTTGGGAGGCTGAGGCAGGAGACTTGCTTGAGCCCAGGAGTTGGAGGTTGCTGAGAGCTGTGATGCCACAGCACTCTACCCAAGGGGATAGCTTGGGGCTCTGTCTCAAAAAAAAAAAATAAGAAGAAGAAGAAGAAATAAATAACAACCAGGTGGGCTCGGCACCCATAGCTTAGTGGTTAGAGCACTGGCCACATGCACCGGGGTTGGTGGGTTCGAATCCAGTAGGGGCCTGCTAAAATAACAATGACAATAACAAAAAAAAAAAAAAAGGCTAAAAAAAATGGCTGGGTATTGTGGAGGGTACCTTTAGTCCCAGCTACTTGAGAGGCTAAGGCAAGAAAATCAATTGAGCCCAAGAGTTTGAGGTTGCTATGAGCTATGATGCTATGGCACTCTACCAAGGGTGACAAAGTGAGACTCTGTCTCAAAAAAAAGAAAATAAACGGAGGATGGTCATTGGGGCTTGCACCTGTAATCCCAGCACTTTGGGGTGCCTATAGACAAGAGGTTTGGTTGAACCCAGGAGTTCAAGGCTTCAGAAAGCTATGATCGTGCTGCTTCTGCACCCCAGCCTGGGCAACAGAGTGAGACCCTGTCTCTACAAAACAAAACAACAAAAAGAAATACCACCACCACCACCCCAGTGGCTATAGAAGCAAGTTAAAGGAGTTAGCCAGTGGTTCTCAACCTTCCTAATGCCGTGACCCTTTAATACAGTTCCTCATGTTATGGTGACCCCAACCATAAAATTATTTTCTTTGTTACTTCATGAAGTAGGCATTAGGAAGGTTGAGAACCACTGGTAGGCTATCCTGGTGGTGACAATAGGAAATGATCGAACAGCTTTTAGGAGGACAGCAAAAGGATCTGAATTGTGCTTTGAAAAGATCACTGCAAATATCATGTGTGAAAACTAGATCAAAAGATGGGGAAACCAATTAGAATTAAACAATATGGGGGGTGGCGCCTGTGGCTCAAGGAGTAGGGCGCCAGCCTTCATATACCAAGGGGGGTGGGTTTGAACCCAGCAGCCCTGGCCAAAAACTGCAAAAAAAAAAAAAAAGAATTAAACAATATGTATAAGGTCCTATCTCACTGCCTGGCATATAACAGACAATAAATAAATTTCCTACTTCCTTTTTCTTTCTTCAAGGACTGAGATCACATCAGGGTATCCTCTGCCTTAGATAGTGGTGAGGCCTTATTCACATGGCTACAGAGGCTGTGTGATAACACAAATCGGCAAAGCAGGCCTGGCATAAGAACCTGGTAGTAAAAGTGTCATCAGGCTCGGCGCCTATAGCTCAACCAGCTAAGGCGCCAGCCACGTACACCTAAGGTGGCGGGTTCGAATCCCCAGCCCGGCCCGCCAAACAACAATGACAGCTGCAACCAAAAAAAAAAAAAATAGCCGGGTGTTGTGGTGGGCACCTGTGGTCCCAGCTACTTGGGAGGCGGAGGCAGGAGACTCGCTAGAGCCCAGGAGTTGGAGGTTACTGTGAGCTGTAATGCCACGGCACTCTACCCAGGGGGACAGCTTGAGCCTCTGTTTCAAAAAAAAAAAAAAAAAAAAGTGTCATCATAACTGCCAGCTCTGCCTTAGTCTCTGTATCTAGGAGATGGTGGGGAATAGTGGGTCTTTGGCAAACTTGGGTCTGCAAACATGGATCTGCACTGTCTGAAAAGGGCAGAGCTGGGTGGGGCCCATGGCTCAGTGAGTAGGGTGCCGGCCCGGTATACCAAGGGTGGTGAGTTTGAACCCAGCCCCAGCCAAACTGTAACAGAAAACAGCCGGGCATTGTGGTGGACGTGTGTAGTCCCAGCTACTGTGTTTCCCTGAAAATAAGACCTACCCCCAAAATAAACCCTAGCGGAATTTCTATGCATTTGTTAAATATAAGCCCTACCTCGATAATAAGACAATAGCCATGCCATGCATTTTGGCGTGGAATGATAAGGAAGACTGGAATACCTTTTATCTGCCACAGCTCCTTTCTCCAAGCCAAGCCGTTCACACTTGTGCGGGTGCACATGAGGTAACTGCGGTCACAGGCATCCTATTGTGCACGTGTGAATGGCCAGGGGAAAGGAGTTCATGCATCACTAGCGCCAGCCCCACCAAGGTCAGCTCCCCCTGTCAGGTTCCAGAAGAAGATGACTTAACTGTATTTGAATAAATGTAGATTGTTCTATTATACTTAATAAAATTAAGACATCCCCTGAAAATAAGCCCTAGTGTGTTTTCTTGAGAAAAAGTAAATATAAGACAGTGTCTTATTTTGGGGGAAACACAGTACTTGGGAGGCTGAGGCAAGACAATCGCCTAAGCCCAAGAACTGAAGGTTGATGTGAGCTGTGATGCTACGACACTCTACCAAGGGTGACAAAGTGAGACTCTGTCTCAAAAAAAAAGAGGCTCAGTGCCCGTGGCTCAAGTGGTTAAGGTGCCAGCCACATACACCTGAGTTGGCAGATTCAAATCCAGCCCAGGCTGGCCAAACAACAATGAGGGCTGCAACCAAAAAATAGCCAGGTGTTGTGGTGGGCGCCTGTGATCCCAGCTACTTGGGAGGCTGAGGCAGGGGACTCGCTTGAGTCCATGGGTTGGAGGTTGCTGTGAGCTGTGATGCCACGGCCCTCTACCCAGGGCGATAGCTTGAGGCTCTGTCTCCAAAAAAAAAAAAAAAGAAAAGAAAAGGGCAGAGCTACTACTGCTCAGCTTTACTAGACAAAAGCAGGATGGGAAAGTTGCCAGATCTGGACATTTTTTCCAGGAGAAGCTAGAAATCCCAAGTATTACGTTAGGCCTTCCAATTTTTATTTTTTTATTTTTTTTAAATTTTTTGCAGTTTTTTTGGCTGGGGCTGGATATGAACCCACCATCACCACCAGCATATGGGACTGGTGCCCTACTCCTTTGAGCCACGGGCGTGGCCCAGGCCTCCCGATTTTTGAGTGCTAGTAACTAATTTAAAATACTGTGAGCTCTGCTCTGCTCTAGGAGGCTTTCCCCAAGTTAACAGTTTTATCTCAGATTATAATATGCTTGATTAGCTTACAACTTCCTCAGATCTTGTCCTCAACCATCTTTAGCTTCAGAAGCACTGGTCAGCTAGAGTTCTTGGGACATACCCTCATCTCTATCAGTAACACCAGCCACCTCCGAGCATGGATTACACTGTAGATAGTGGAATCTATCTGCTGTTGATTCTATTTGCTCCACTTTCAGACACTGGCATTTTCCTGATATTGACCCACCCACCCTATTTGGCTTAACATTCTTTGTTCAGGATGAGCCACCAAAGGTTTTGCAATAAATATTATGATTCAAAGAAAGGTCCTATCAGTAAGGATTGGGGAGTGGCACTGAGGGGCCTGAAAGAGATTGCTCAAGTTTAGGGTGGAGCTCAGGCCAGGTGCTGGCTGTGACTCGGAACTCCTCTCTGAGGATGGCCATGTGATTCAAAGTCATACACAACCAAGCAGTCATGTCATGCCCCCAAGATAGGCCTCCTTCCCATGTGCCGGATCAGGGCATCTCATCTTGAAGGTGGACAATGGAAAGAAGTAAGTCATTATGGGGTTGGCAGAAGAAATGCAGTTAGGAAAGAAAGTGACCTAGGTCACTGAAGAATAGTCCTGCCATCCTTCAGGCCTTTTGCAAGCTAGACACCCTTTACAAAAAGGTAAAGGAATTGAGATCTTGCTTTAGAGAAACATGAGCAGAGACATTCTTAAGGAAATCTTGTCTTGAGAGGACATTTGGAGGATTGAACAAGGGGAGACTTTTTAAAACTGTGCTTTTTAGAGTTGGGCTGATAAGATTCAAAGTTCAGCTATTGAGAAAGAAGTTTGGAGAACACTCAAGGAACTAAAAGTAGATCAAGCATCTTTTTGTGAGTGCATGTCTGAGCTGTAAGTAAAATATTGAGATTCCTGTGTGGGTAGAAATAAGAAAGTACTTAGTTCCATGACTAGCAAGGT